>VZTR01010051.1:0-11825 GCA_013400775.1 Chaetops frenatus | reverse complement strand
GGGGGGGGGGAACCAGAAGGGGAGTTTACCAATGCTTGTTACATAGAGTGATAGAAAGGGGAGAGGAAGGGAGGTATGAGTTTGAGGACCACAGGCAGTCAGAAATAATGTGAGTTCTTGAGTACCCAGCCAATGGGGAAAAAAGGACAGGGATGCCAGCAGTTGAGAAAGGGTATAAAAGTTTGCATTTTAGAGAGAGGTGTGCCTCCTCAGTGAGATGCACCTGACTCAGGTGACTTGTTTATGTCAATAAATAAGTGTTGTTTTGATGACTTTGTCCTCTTTTGACTTTATCAGCAAGAGAGTATTTCCCACAAGCATCAAGAGAGGATGTTGAGACCTGGACAGACATGCAAGGGGCTCAGGCTGACACAGACAGGACAAAACTTGTGCCAGCGAAACAAGAGCAGAAGGGGGCCTGGCCCACACAAACAAGGATATGCAAAGAGGATTTTGTGCAGTATGGTGAAAGTTATGACAACATCATCATAGCTGGGTGCCTCTCTACATGCATGGAGCATGTAGTCACTACCGATCTCACCTCACTGCCATGGCTTTTCAAATAGAAAGGATGAAGAGCTTGCGATACAACTCAATATGTCCCAGGATTTGTGGATATTCGAGATCAAAGCTCATCTGCAAAAACTGGAGTTTGTTGATTTGCTCGGGTAACATCCTTTTTGCAAGGCTATTCTTGACACAATCCCAGAAATGGGTTTATCCATGTGTAGAAGGTTATGTTGTGGATTTTTTCTGTCTAGGTAGAAAATCAGTATGAGAAGGAAACTGAGAACATAAGGCTCTGTTAATTTCACATGTGAAATTTTTCTTGTAGGATGCCTATTTGCTTGCTAAAATTACATTTGCGGGTGCAGAGTGAGAAGGCACTACTGAACACCTAGAGATGAAATGGTAACTTCAGCTCAGCTGCTTCTTGCAAAAGACCAGCAGTGTAAGGATGTTATGAGCATTGATTTGTCCCTTTGTAGAAAAATGCAGCTAATGGTGAGTGCTGAATTTGAAACAAAGCTCTGGAAGTCACACCCTGGGGAAAGAGCTTCTCTGACATTAAAGGATGCAGTGCTTCCGCCAAAGGTGGTACACAATAGTCCCTATATTCAAAATTATGTGTAAGGGTGAAATAAATGAAGAATTGAAGAACTGTATTCCCCCTTTAGGAGTGGGATACCGGATACTGATTTGATGCATAAGCAACAGCGGGGAAAAGGGCCAGATGGAGAAACTCCTAACTGTCTTAGTCTTTAAACCACCAAATACTCCGGCACATAAGAAAATTGTGTCTGGAAACTAAAAATCCAGGAGACTCTCTATGTACATAGTGGTGCATATACATATGTAATAAAGAACCCCACTGAGGTAAAAAAACCTGCTTAAATGGTTACCTGGGGAAGCTTAATTAATGACTGTCAAGATACTGATATATGATACATGATGATATAATAACCCTATTGTCCACAATTAAACTGCAGTTAGGAGCCCTTGGTTTAAGGCCTCCACCAGAGGCCAGTATATTGCCATTTAACTACTGGCACTTTAACTAGCCACTAAAAATATCCTCTGAGCAAAGTTGAAACTGGGAGGGTTTTTACTTCTTGTCATTAGACTAACTCATTCACTTACAAATGAATTGCTTTTATATTGCAGGGTTCTGGTTGTTATTTTTTACCCACAGAGATATCACATAGATTATTAATTTTAAAGGCTTGCATTATAATTACCAGACAACTGACCTCTTCTTACTATTGAAAGTGCTGGTAAGATTTTCACTTTTGAAATGAACCTCCTTATTTCATCCTCCCTCTTACCCTACTTTTGGTTCACATCCCAGATTGGATGAAATAGATCCTTCCTGGTAGAACTAAATGGGAAGAAATGTTCAGAAAACCATGTAATGCACTCCGGCTGCTAACAGCTGTTTGCTCTGTTCGAGCTAGCGTAGAAAAAACTCAGAGCAAAACCCTCTCAAATGTGCAGAACAGAGATTTCCCTACACACTTAGCTCCCAGCAGACAATGTAGGAGCAACATCCGAAGACATTTTTGGAAAGAGCTCTATTTTGCTGAGTCTTAATAATTATAAAACTTGGACTTCTATCTGAGTCTAAACCCCAAAGTAGAAGGTGTTTCCACTTTTAAGCCTCTCTATTTCTGTCCACGAAACAGAAACATCAGGATTGTCAGATTTTATGATCAGAGTATAAAAATACAAAACAATGCATCCAGAGAAAGTCAAAAAGTAATCCATTATCTTAAAAGAGTTAGCTAATGGTCTGCTGAGACAGAAGAAACTCTTAGCACTTCTGTCAATGAAAATGCAGGTCTGCTTGTGGAAAGTTCTCAAGGACTCAGACACAGACGGTCATCTCTGCAGGATTTCATATTTTTCGGCCAAGAAGGCTTGACTAGTTGTGGAGAAAGGGAAGAAGATTGTGATTGCCATAAACACTGCAACATCTGAAATTATTTTTCACCAATTATGCTTATTATAGAGGAATATCTATTTGTGCTTTTCCAATGGGACTATTTATTCATCTCTTTAACATACATAAAGTTCATCTCATTTTCAAGAAGGTGAGACTTTGACTCTTTTACATGCACATTAAAAAAACCCATTCTGAAATGGTAGCATTCCAACGAATCCCAAACACTACCATGCAAAGCACAATGTAATGATTAGGGCCTTTTTACGGGATTCAGAATTGCTGAAGTATTGTAAACTAATTTTTTTTCCAAAAAGCCTGTTCTGGTAACAATTCTCTCTCATGGCTGGGTATCAAAGCTTATTTTACAGATAATTAATTCACGGTATTTAAAGCAAGCTACAGAGTGATGACTGGCAGCACCTGAAGGAGCAAGAACTAGATGAAGGCAGGTCATGCCAAACCACTGGCACTATGAAGGTCAGAGGTAAGGGATAGAGATGGCATCACAGACAGTGATGCCCATGACTTCTTAACTTGACCTGCCCACAAAGGTTTGCCACCACTGAGATGTCTCCACAGACAGACAGTGTTACAGAAAGCTATTCCTCTGACATACCCCACCTATAGAAAGTGGGAGTGGTTTCAATCCTAATATACTCTCATAGTATAGGCAGATCTCATACACTTCCAAGCAGACTGGTATAAAAAATCTGAGCATTTTTCCTGAGGAAGGACAGCAGCTTGCACTTTTGTCACTGCCAGATAAAAATGGTAGGGCCAGTAGGATAACTATTGCAGTCACCCAAGTAGGCAAGAAACCTTTGTTTACACACCTCCTCCACACAGTTTGGAGTGGGGATTGAAACAAACTTTCTAGTCAGACACAATAATAATATCACTGCAGGGTATGTAAGGTTTTGCCAACCTCCGCTGTTAAAACTGTTTTGCTTTCTGTAAAATGTATGCGTGGTAATGGCAGCAAAGACACATACAGGAAGAGCCTGAGACTAAAGACTCTAATTAAAAAATGCAGCCCTTGTTCCTCTGCACACTTGTTATATACTTTACATCATTCACTGGAAAATGTAAACAGTCTGCGATTTAAAGACCAAAATTAAGATTAGAAGCATTACCATTAAGAACTTATCCACTTGGTTTCTCCCCTTACCCTCCAACTTCAGCTTCTTCATTTCTCTTTTCCACCCTTCCCCTGACCCACACAGCACTGCTTTGGGATGAGAAGGGGCCAGTACAGCAAGGATGGGGTGGCCTTGTTGCCTTCTTCAGTTCTACCTTCAAGAGAATCAAACATTGAAGGTTTCAGACTACAGGCTAGGTCTGGAGTGAGACTTTCCCAGGCAAAGATGTCTCCATCAGTCAGGTCTGGGAGACAAGGAGCTGTGCAGGAAGTGCTGGATCATGTGGCTTGTCTCCAGTGAACAGGTTGTCCAGGGGTATGAACCTAGGCTGCAATGTAAAACCTACCCATCAGGGCTGGACTAGTTTCAGCTGACTTCAGCTACTTAAAATAGCTGTTTCTTCCTGTCCTGGACAATAGCAATAGGCATTTCCAGAAGATAATTTAATCCAATTTAAAATGTTGCCGTTCACTCCACGGACTACAGAGGCAGCTCACATGTTTAGTTTGCTGAATTTAGGTGAAATACTTCTCAAGCATGCCTCCAGTCTCTTTTGAGGCACCTAAGACCTCTGGACCTAAGTCTGAGCAAAGCTATCCCCCTGTTAACCCCACAAAACGGTGTTTATTTGATAATAGCTCCCAGCTGTTACTCTCACAAGATGTGAGGCAGAAGAGGAATTCCAACTTGCCTCTCCCAAACTCCAGCAGAATGCTGACCACTATACTCTAAACAACTCCACCATCACCTACCAAACATGAGTGAGAAAGTCAAGTACCTACCCAAAAGGTCCTGGAAGTAAACCAGGCAGATGACCAACATGTGAATCTGGCTGGGGTGCAGGTACAAGATGGCTTTTGTCATCTCTGCTCAGCAGCAAAATACAGATTCTTTAAGGGGGCTTACTGGACTAAGAAGAGAATCAGAGATCCTAAAGAAACATCTGGGTTCAAGCTGAAAAGGCTTTACTGTGTGTCTCAGTTTTGGATTTAGATACTTCATACACAAACTAAACATACAAAACTTTCATAGATCCAGCCCTCAGCACATGCTATATCAATGACATGTACACATTTTGTGTACATGAAGGAGTATTTTATTGTTATGGTGTAGACAGAAGTGGAAATGAAGCTTTAAAACTAGTGTAAAATAATTCCTATAAATAAGTTATTGGCATTCCCCACACGACATACTTTTTTATATCTAGCTAATGAGTTCTGATATATACCCCTGCACAAAGACTGTAATCAATTTCACTGTTCACAGTTAATTTACTAACAGCAGCTTTTAATGTCAACAAAGTTTAATTACAAACATAAAGAATTCTGAATCAGATCAGATGCAATTGTTTTACATCAGCATCACAAATTTACCTGCATACTTGTACTTGATCCGTGGCTATGCTGCTCTCCATAGCAAGGTAATTAATGAGAATAAAATCTAATGGACAACACTGATCCCCACAATTCCTCTTTGTTTCAAATGCAGTCGAACAGAAGTAGCAGCACAATACAGAGAATGCTTATCTTGTAAAAAACACACGTGCTAAAAAAAAAAGGGAATCATTACTAGTCCTGTTTGGACATTGTGTAGATAGCTCTCTTCAATAGCTGGAACAGGTAAAGACAGAAAAGAATTTATGTCAGTCAAGACATAGATGGACATTAAATAACCAAAGCATGAAAATTTCAGTGTAAAACACCAGAGCTGTACTTACATAAGCTGTATTTACAAAATGAATGCAAGATTTTAAACTGTGCTGTATGTCTCTTCTCAGAAGAAAAAGCAATGAGACTCCTGGGCTTTTTTTCCAAAACATGTCCCACTAGTGAAACTCTCATTAGGCAGCACAAAGCTTGCAACATTGCTTGCTTCACTTTGGAGTGTATAGAAGTAAACAGCTACTTGCAGAGACTCAAAACTCATAAAACAAATGCATGGCAGTCATAATGCTAAAGCAGGAGAATGTAAATAATTGGTGATCTCTTTTCTGGCAGTACAGCAGCAGTCTGAAAGGAAAAGCAACAATGAATGTCTGTAACTTGACCATAAGAAAAGGCTGTACTGTCAGGATTGTGTTCCACTTAACAGATGCTCTTATGCAGATTTTTCTTCCAGACAGGTTTTCCAGAAAGAAAAAAAGAATTTTTGGTTTGACAGGAAATTGAGCCTACTATTTCTTTACATAATATCCTTATTTAGGAGCTTTCTGTACACACAAAGGAAAGGATTAGGCATACAGTCTCTGCCAGTTCTGCAACATGCTTACTAAGGAAGTTGTCAGACTCCACAACGTCCGCAAACTATTATCATCTGTTGTTAGAAACTCTGTTAAGCATATGGTTAGGAATGCTCTAGAAGATATTTTAAAAACCTTTTGAGTAAGCCACTAATATCCAAGGGTAGCTTAAGACAAAGGCCAGCAACAGATAGCATCAGTAATGGTTGACTGGTTGTTGCATTAACATACTGATGATCACATTACACAGCCTTCTGCAGGGCTTGTGGTGTTAGACTGCCACCTGTGAGTAAGCTCCTACAGGTATGACAGCTGCCTCCTGTGTACAGTAAACATATACATATTTAAAGCTCCTTTTGCCTTCTACAGCAATTTCCACAACTCATTCCATCGATACATCTACCAGATAAGATTATTTCTCACACACCTCAACTTCTAGCCATAATACAAGCTTAGCAAAGCAACATTCTCAGTTGTGATTAGATTTATTAGGTCTGTATTTCTTGGTATGTATATGACATAACTTCTTTTAAGTTTTGGCACTTCCAATTTACCTTCACACCCTGTGATTAGCCTTGCAGCTGAAACACTCTATATATACTTAGCATTATTACACTAAGTTCTGTAATCTTTTGGACTCTCCTGTATAATTTATTCAAATCTCACCAACTCTTTAGTTTTACAGAAAACTAATTTTCTGTTCCAGGGTTCTTCTGGTCTGAGAGTTCTCCAATAACTGGAAAAGAGTATTTCTATAATGCCTCTCTCAAGGGATGAAGCAGTAAAACAGATCACTAAGTTAAAGTTCTTGTAAGTATCTCTCCAAACACTACAAAGGAACTGGGATCCCAAGGGAATGGTTCCTCTTCTTAGTTTCCCACATCTTTCCCTGTCTTTTTAATAAATTGGCCTGTTTTGCAGCTGATAGTCATAAAGTTACACATCTTGTTTAGCAGAGGGAAACATGCATCTGCAAGAAGTATAACAACTGTATTCAGCATATTCCTACCCAATTTCCTATCCATCCTATTTGGCTAGGAGACAATCTGAGACTTTATTTACAGATTACCTGCCCAGTATGTGGTCTACATCCCCAATTTCTGTGACCAGGGGTCACTTATACCACCTTACTGACATTCCTCAGTAGGGGAGGCAACTATTCTTCTATTATAATAATTTAAAATATTTACACACTACACAGCCACTCTTCTACATACACACAAATACTGGTATACTGATGAGCCACATCTAAAACATTTTGCAAATACTGATACATTGTGGGGTTTCCAAGCATGAAAAAAATATAAATCTGTAGCCTTCTATAACACAGACAATTGGAAGGCCTGTGGAGAAAAACAAAAAAGGTGTTCCCTCTAAGCTTAAGCTCTCTCCAGAGACCATTCATTAGCTTCAAAGTATACACGTCTGACATTATTTAAAGGTCTCTTAGAAAACCCCACTAGTTATCTCAGTTTAAAAAAAAGTGTTAAACCAAGTAGTACTTAGAGAAGAGAGAGCACTGAGTATTTAATGTGTAACACACAGTTACTCAGATACAAACTTAAATACTTAATATGTAAAAAATAAAGTGCTTTTTATCAGATCCCAATGCAGGGACATCATAAAATTTTTCAACAACTGTAAAACAGAATACTGAAAGATAGAATACTGAATACAGAAAACTGTAAAATAGAACACTGAATCAAACATACATGAAAATAGTTAACATCCAGTCTGGTGGATGCCCCAAGACAAAACATCCCTTCATATACATGGTATATACATATATATTCATCTTTACTCAATATATTATGACAATATATATTTCAAAATTTTGTTACAGTCAAAAAAAAAAAAAAAATCCTACAAATATGAAACAAGGATCAAGCACAGAAGTCCAAGACTGACAAACAATTTGCTATCCCTGCCCACACCACCTCCACTCCTGGGAAAGATATGCCAGTGCTCTTTGCTGGGGTGCAGTGCCTCCACATCCTGTAAGGCACTGTGAGCGGCAGCTGTGAAGTTGGCATCACCAGTGGTGAGAAGATCAAATACACACGAGTAAAAATAGATGTCCTTCACAAGCATCTTCTCATGGCATTTGGTGGTGGCTGTTTCCAGTGTGTACCCTGATCGGGGATGAGCAGCAGCACCCCAAGGAAGCAGCTTTCCCAGCACGGGCAATGGCAAGTGGCTGCTCTGATCAATACGTTCACTGGAAGGGCAGCCATTCACGCACAGCTGCAGATCCTGGCTCTCCTCGTAGGCCATCACCAGCTCCTGGGGCATGCGAATGGCCAGGGTCAGGTAGTGCCCAAGCTGGCGGATATACACTGTGGTCCCAATGTACCTAGCATGCATCTCAATGTATTTGCCACTGACTTTCTCCACAATGTGCAAGCTCCTGGTGTTCCCATCTCCTCCACTTGTGCCATCAACAAAAGCTGCAGGCAAGTCATCAGTCATTGCTTGATATACTTTCTGATCTGTACAGTCTTGGTATGATTTGAAGATAATTGTTATCTATGGGGAAGGGGGGGAAAAATGCACAGTTAGTGGAAAGAAATCATCATCTCAATTCCTTTTCCATTTTGTAACTGAATACATCTGGAACTGCCCACTACCTTAAAACCTGACGGTTGTCCACAACTCATGCCTAAGGAGAAGAAGCCTGTACACATGCTTAAAGCAGTATTCTACCAGACGGCAAATGTTAAATTTGTCCTTATGCTGGTATGGAAGCAAGACTATTAGCGTGTGGCAACAGCCTTGAGGGCAGGAAAGGCAAATGCTTTATATTTAATTAGCCTAACAGTTTCTTAACACCTTGGAATGCATCCTGCAGTGACAGAGAAGCATAATGACTGAGTAATTCCCACAACGCTGGCCATTATGGCAAAACCAGAATGAGACCATGCAAAATCAGAGAAAGGTATAATCAGGACCAGGAAGAACAACTGGTCAAATAACGGCTTAGAGATCCTGGATACATTAGTCCTAGGAACTGGGAGATTTGACACTTTGAGTCCACTGTTGCAAGAAAATGGGCCTACAGTGAAACAAGGCAAGACTCTAAGACACCCAAAGACATGCCTTTGAAGAGTGAATGACTTCCAACATCAATATCATTAGCATAAAGCAATTAATTTTTTTTTTAATATTAGAACTAGCTTTTCTACTTACTGGAATAAGTCACAACAAAAGAAAAAGCAGGTCCTCCAGTCTTATTTGAAGGCAATAACTAGGCTATATGGCAGACCAATTTTGGAGTGTCTAGCAGCTTTTACTAAAACAAAAAATAGAATGAGAATTCACATCTAAATACTATAAACAGATATGCTACTTCCTTTAGAGTTCTATAGGGGAATGACTTCTTGAAAAGTTCAAAAGACATTTTGCACCAAGAATAGATATTTTAATAATTATTTTCATTGATTGAGTATATCAAATTAATTCATCTGTTTTAAGTAGTCTGCTAAGAGACCCAGATTACTTCAAAATATATCAGAAAGGACTTTTAAACTAGTGTTAAAATCTATTCCACAGCAACTTCACATTTTAGTTTCAGTTAATCACCACACTTCTGCCCAACAACTTTTACTTGCACCTCTCTGTTTTAAAGTAAAAGCTAGAGGTTAAATCAAGAGCAAATTACAAACAATTTGAATTAAACCTCTGCCCTCATTAGCGTCTCCTCTCTATACCACTTGTATAAGACACAAGTCTTCCCATCTCTCTCCTCCGACTGCAATGATTACTTCTTTGGAGCATACCTTAAACAATACTACCTTTATTTTCAATATTTGGTTTATCCCAGGTGGTTGATACTTTGTCAGTATTTGTCTCACAATGCAGACAATATTTACTATTTTGACTTCATATGTTCTCACTAGTGCTGCTTGGATTTTTCCAATCGTTTTTCCTTGCATTTATCAGTTACACAGTATGAGATGTATCAGCTATACAGCTTGACACCATCTGTAGCCAAGTATTTTGGTAAAGTGATGTCTGTGAACCACAGCTGAGCTGGAATACTTATACTTAAAATCCAGAAAACGCACAAGTGCTGCCCCTGTTCTGTAAAGATCACCTCACAGCTTAGAGCTTAGTAAAGTAAGCTCAGCAACCTACAGAGGAAAGACTGGAGGCCTCTTAAGTGATTAGTACTTCTGCATATAATCCAGGCCATAATGCAGTAGAAGGCCTTTTACTTCGTGTAACACAGTTTGGATGACACAGACTTCTATCTCAGCCTGCTCAAACAAATAAGCACTGCTATTTCCTTGAGCAAATTTGCACTGTTCTTGTGAGGAAAGAATGATTTACCCATCTACAGAAGTAAAGCTCCAAGTCTCCTTAGCACATGAACAAGCTTGGAGCCAAAAAGAAGTCTCATTTTTTTTAATGAGACACTAAACTGGCTGCTTGATAAAACATTTAAGCAAGGCACCTGACAAAATTTACGATGAAGCAGCTACCAAACTGCTCCCTCCAGAACTCCCTTGTTTACAGGAATGAAATGCACACAATTTCAGAACACAGAGAAAGAACAAGACACCTTCACCCTAATTTAAGATAAGCAATAACACTGGATGCTAAATGAGAGCTTAAGGACTATTAGATGAATAAAGGCCTCCATGTATGTTGCAAGGACACTCCAAACAGAGAATCAACAGAGACCATTAAGATTTTTCAAGGACATACTTGTATTTAAACACTGCAGCTCAAGACACTGGTTTTGAATATTCTGTTGTCTGTCATGTGACATCCATCTAATCCATAGGTTAGATAATAAAACCAGAATGCTGCACAGGCTTTACCTTATCACACACCTCTATCTCAATATCATGCAGTACAGACTCCAGAACCTGTTGCAAAGGGAGATGAAGCAAAATTTCATTGCAGAGCTTTCTCTCTTTAAATTCTCAACGTAAGAGAGAGCATTAAAAAGTGAAAATGGTTATTTCTAACAATCATAACATGTGTTATACATGTCTATGCACCAACAGTACTTTTCCAACACTCTACCTGGATCCCGAGAACAACGTCACACAGCTGCTTATGCAGTACTGTTTACAGACTAGAAATTAGCTTCCCTTTCTAAACTTCGGATGGAAAAATTCAAATGCCAAAATCTTCACATAAAGAAGGATTTTTGAAACTATCAATGAATCAACCTTGTTCTTTGGGCACATACAAAGCTCTTCTGCAGTGAGGCACCCTGAAAGATGAAAACAAGGGTTTCCAGAAGCTTATCTGAGGATACAATAAACCAATATCAGCTATAGTAAGATTACTAAACCAAAGCACATCCCACATATACAATTTGCACATTTCATTTTGGACTTTATCCTCCCACTCCTACTGATGCCAGTACTGATGAGCACACCAATCACAAAGCTTTCTTAAATTCCACTGCACATGCAAAACCTTTTGAAGATGCTGTTACTGAACTGTAAAACTGCCATTTCTGGGACACCTTAATGTGTTTGCAGGAGATGCCTGGCTTGTGCATCTTAAACAAAAACAACATTTTCAACTCTTGAGTTCTTGTATTTGTCTTCCCTAGTACCACAATGCAATTAGAATGATGACGGTATCACTCCTAGATTTGTTTGAGTTCAAAAAGACCTCAAACATCATTAACTTCAACCATTGTTATAACACTGCCAAGCATGGGGTGGAGTGAGTGAAGAAGTGCCCAGTGGAAAAGGACCTAGGGATGTTGGTTAACAGTGGCTGAACACGAGTCAGCGTGGGCCTAGCGGGGCAAGAAGACCAAGGACATCCTGGCTTGGTCAGACATAGTGCGGGCAGAGGGACCGGGGCAGTGACTGTGTCCTGTACTCAGCACTGCTGAGGTCACACACACCTAGAATCCCATGTTCAGTTTTGGGCCTCTCACAACCAGAAAGACATTAAGGTGCTGGAGCAGGGCAGAGGAGCCATTGAGGTGCCAGAGGAGGGCAACAGAGCTAGGAAGGGTCTGAAGCACAAGCCT
>VZTR01010050.1:215718-236823 GCA_013400775.1 Chaetops frenatus | reverse complement strand
CCCACAGTCACCCTCCCCCCAGCCCCACGGCCCTCCCTGGCCCCATGGGTATGGTCTCCCCCAGGGGAGACCCCCGCGGTGTCCTCTGCCTCATGTCCCGAGTGGGGTCGCCCCGGTGCTCCCCACTCCCCAGGTGGTGCCGGTGCCCCGCCGGCCCGCTCTGCCACCCACCCACACTGCCGGGCTGGGAACGAGCGGTGCCAGCCTGTGCCAGAGCCCGCCGTGGGTGCCAGACCTGAGGGGGGACAGCTGCCCCCCGGGATACGGCTGCTCAGAGATACCGAAACACCCAGCAGCCCTGGAGCACCTGGGCACTGCCACCCGCCCGTGGGGACACCGGCAGGACCCACTGCCCCGAGGGGAAGCAGCCCACAGCTCAACAGCCTGTCCACGGGCCATCCAGGGAAGAGATGGCTTGATTTCATCAATTTTGGATGAAGTTTGGTAAAGATCAGTCCATCAACCGACTCACCTCGCCCCTCAGAGAGCTGCAGCTGCAACACCACTCTAAAAATAGTGGAGACCAGTATCGTCAAATGACAAATATAACCAAGATCTCGTCTTCTGACTGCGTTAGCATGCAGTGAGCTGGATGCGAACCTGCAGTGCACTGGCTGCCGAGTCCCAGCGCTCCCCTTGCCTTGCTGCTGATCCTGGGGCATTATTTTCGGAGGTGCCGTCATGGATAAAGCTGTCCTGGTGGTGTCTGGGAATAGCCATGAGCAGGGGCAGCAGGACAGACGGTCCTCTGACAGTCGTGCCCTGCACGTGCCTCTCTGCAGGGAGAAATGGCAGCTTCAGTGTCCTATGGACAGCTGTGTGGCCATGAAGCAGCTGCCAACACAAGACCTCATCTCTTCCTGGGGCCTCTGATAGCTGCTGTAGGAGTAATTTCTTGCTAAATAACCCCTGGCTATCACCAGGTTCAGCTTGTGGGATAAAGGGTATTTAATGTATGGAACATTTTGATTTCTGAGTGTCATGACAAGAACATGTGGTCCTCCAGTGTTCCTGGTGACTTAGGAGCTGCTGCCTCAAATTTCACATGTTCTGACATGCAGGTGCTGGTGTCAGAAAGAGCCCAGGAAACTCAGTTCACCCACATGCCTGTTTGTCCTTCACAGTGCAGGTTTCCTTTAGACTTCCAGGGCAAAATTTAGCTTTTCTGCCTTTTGACCCTGAGTGTCATCTCTGCCGAGCTGGCAAGAAGCTCTGGAGTCCAACCAGGAAGGCAGCAGAGGCCACAGAAACCAAGGATGGGCTGAAAGAGGCTCAGTCCCCATCACACAGCTGCTTCCACAGGCTGTGTTTTCCAGTGTGAACTGGCTGAAATGAGTTCACAGTTAAAAAATGGTTAATGAACCTTTATTGGCCTGAACAGGAACTCAACTGGAACAACTTCAGTCGAAGCTAAACCCACCGTGGAGCTGAATCAAAAAAATTTGCTGGTTCAGCTCCTTGGCTGTGGGGAAATATGGGCTCCTTTGTCCTTGACAAGAATAATACATTTCTGTTTATTGTGTGGGCAGTGAAGGATTAATAATATCCCAAGTTATTTACCTCCTGCTTTTGAGTGCTGAGGGTTTGTGAGCGATGTCCCTGCTGAGCACACTGTCCCTTAGCAACCTCCCCTGATTTTTGAAACATATTCTCACTCTAGAAGCAGGATTAAGGAGCAGGACATAAAAGTCCCTTTTAGCAGTTTGATGCAGTGAGGGAGCTCCCATTCCTCTTCCAATGGGGCAGAACCTCAACCATGGCCATTTCGATGGGAACAGTAATACAAGCTGTGGTGGTTCGGAGAGCGCTGGGAAAAACTTCCAGAAGCTTGGGAGGGTTGGGGATGGGGCAGACTTACTGCACAAGCTGCACTACTTCTTTGCAGAGGGCAGTCCACCCTAGGCCTTGCCAGGAGTAGGCTTCATCTATTCCTTACACACCCTGGGGGTTTGAAAAGGGCTTTACAAGGGTCGGTGAAGGCAAACGAGGGGTTTAAGCACATTAGGTATGGCTCTGCACCATGGCTGGCCACCTTCCAGACTCACCTGCCGGGAGGGCTGGGAGAAGGGTGTTTCCCCAGGAAGATGAGGTGTTCCAAGCAGCACATGGTGGAATGACGTCCTTCCGTCGTGAGCCTTTCTGCCTGCAGGGCTTCCCTTTGAAGGGTGCCCTGGTGAGGTGACTGAGTTGTGGTGAGTTCATCCCTGGGTTAGTTCCCTCCTGGAGCTGCCAGCGCTGCCCCAACCTGCCGGTGGTGGGCTGGGGCTGTTCAGCCTGTTTGCCAGGTTGGCTGCTCCCACCGGAAAGGCTGTCAGGTGCCAAGATCGAGGATGCTGGGGAGCTGACACAAGCAAGGCTCCTGCCCCAGTTTTAATTTAGTTTAATGGTTTTCATCATGGAAGAGTGACACCCCCACGCACACTCGTTTTGTTGGTGTGAGCAGGTTTCGCAATCACAAAAGTGCCTTTGAGAAGTACATGGATCGTCTCCCAGAGCTGACGGGGCAGGATGTGCCTCCATAGGGGTGATGCTACCCCTGCATCACCTGTACGCTCCCTGTGCCAGCAGGCTGTGCCATGCTGTGCACACCTGATCCAAGTCCACGCGTAGGTAGAGCAATAAAGGACCCATGTGCAGAAGTGAGCCTGGAAAGACTTGGAGTCCCGCCAGGGAGATATTGTAGGGAATTTTAAAAGGACCTTGGAGGAAGCTGGTGGAAACCAGCTGTCACGTTGCTTGGGGGCCCCTGGCAAGTGGTGCCAGGCTGGGTGCAGTGTGGAGCAGTGGCAGGGCTGGACCAGGCACTGTGTGACTCATGGCCTCATCCCAGCTGGCAGAGGAGCTGGAGAAAGCCCAAGGGGCAGGTGTACTAGAGGAACATTGGGTGTCACTTCCATTCTTAATGGTATGCTGCCACAAAAAACCTTGGGCTTTTGTATCTCTCACAGCCCCAGCCCCAGCCCCAGGCTTGCAGCACAGACTGTATCTCCTGCAGCACTGCCTCGGGGAGGGGTTTCATGCTTCTTGTCCTCCCTATGTTTCACAACTAGAGGAGACAGAGGCCAAAGCCTGTCCTTCTTTCCCTGAGACTGTCACAAGGAGAGGATGCACTGCAGTGCCCCGTGGTCCTGTGCTGGAGCCAGGGACTGTTCCCGGGGGAGTGTGAACCAGTGCTGCAAGACCTTTCCCCTGCTGGAACCTGTTTCCATTATGTGCTTGGTTTACCTGTTTGACCAAAATGGCTGTAAAACTGGAGATAGGAATCAAACTTGGAGAGTTTCCTGCTGGAGGAGCCCTCCTCCTCTCAGGGGTAGGGGTAGCATTCTCTTTTGGCTCTGAAGCTGAAGTCAGTGTGGTACCCTGACTGAGTCTCTGTGCCCACCATCCCAAACTGGGTGTGTCTGATGGAATTCAGAGTCCTGATGGGAAAGGGAGAAGTGACAGCACCACCTAGAACGATGGATCTAATACCACTTTAAAATGGACTGGGTGGTAGGGCCAGGCACAGCTGCTCTGTTCCTCCCATACCCACACCATAGTCATAGCTCCAGTGCTGCCTGTTCCATCAGCTGTCTCCCAGCACCTTTGTAGAGGAGGGCAGCATTGTGACCCCCAGGGGACCGTGGTGGGCCTTAGGGACCGAGGAACAAAGGCGGGATGATCTGCAGCCTGATGCAGGTCATTAATCCTGTGCTATAGGCCCCAGACTTCACTGTTGCTTTGTGTCTGAGACACACATGGGACTTGCCAGAATCAAACAGAGAGGTCTTGGCTATGTGCAAAACTCAAGAGCTCAGTCCTGGAGCTGCTGGCAGACCATGTCCTGAGGGATGAGGGCTGTTTGCTGCAGCTTGGCAGGCTGTGGATACTTGGGAAGAAGAATTTCTGTGCAGCCCAGGGCAGGGATCTCTGGGCCTGGGGATTTAAAGTACAAAGTCATAGCAAATATGATGCTGTGTTGGTTACACCCTACTCTGAGCAGGAGGTCAGGCTGGGGATGTCCCTGCCTGTCCCTGCCATCCTATAACCAGAGTTCTAGAAAAACACCTAGGGACCGCAGGTGCCTGTTCAGAACCAGGGAAATAATCCCTGCTCTGCTTTCATTGTTGGAAATGTAGACCTCCAGCTGCTGCCACTTCAACCCTCGGGGTCACCCTTTGTCCTGGACAGTTCAATTTTACTTAATGGCCCTCTGCCCTGACCTGCTGCTGAGGAGCTGGGGGATGGGCTGTGGATTTAAGGTGGCATCAGGAACGTGCTCTGAAGAGGATGCCAGTGATCTGGGAGGGCTCTGGGAAGAGAACCGCCAAGCCCCACCACTGGATATGTGAATACTCCCTCCCTTGCTCGTGCCTAAGCCTCTCCTCCTACAGCTTTGTTGAAGAAATGTTTCCTTTCTTTCATGCCTGCCTTGAAAATAAAATAATAATAAAATAATAAAAAAACAAACCTGAAGGAACTGATAAACTCCGTTTACCTACCCAGATAGCACTGGCTCCAAAGAGCCGGCCACTGTGGGCTGTGCCAGCTCTGGTGCACGCCAGGGCTGCCTGGGCTGGGCAGTGACGTCTCAGCTTTTCTGCTGCCCCCCAACTGCCCCTTCAGCCTTCGCCGCTGCCAAGTGTGCAAACCAGGCCTGATAGCAGAAGGCCAAGGTCCCCTTGGCATCACCTTGGCGAGGTGGCAGAGCCTGGGGCCACCCAGCAATGCCTCTCAGTGCCGCAGACTGCACCAGCACCCGAGGCTGCTCGCTCACTGCCTGCACCTACGTTTTGGAATTTTGGCACTTCTCCCTGGCCATGCTTGGCATTTGGGGCAGAGCCTTTCTGCTGAGCTCTGTGACTCGGAGCACTCGCAGGAATCCTGTGCCCCCACAGAGTGCCAGCACCCTGGGGTGCTGCACCCTCTCATCCAGTTCCCTGGCATTTCCCTGAGGACTCGGCTGCTGGACAATGGGGCGAAGATCTGCACAGATGCGGGAATTTTGAACCCCGAGGTGTGACTGTAAGAAATCATGTGACTTCATGGAAGGACAACAATGCGCCTTGCCTGCTCTGCAGGGAGCTACTGAGCTCTGTGGGCTTCATGTGGAAACTGGGATATTCCAGGATATATACGGAGGGTATATCCCCATTTAGGTCACTGAAAATGTAGAGTGATGGAAAAATCTTTGGAAGCCCATACGGAAACGTCCCATGCCAGGCTTGGCCAGTGCATGCTGCCTGTTGGCACAAGGTGGCAGCCCAGCCCAGCTTATTTTCAGCAGCACCTTGGTAGGGGAACCTGGGCTGTGCCACAACCTGCCCCTGTCCCCCAAAACTGGGGTGCGTGTCCCCCACAGGGTGCTGCCCTCAGCCTGCCATGGGTCAGCATTACAGGAGGGACAAGTCCTGTTGCGCGGGGTAGCCCTGCCCGTGGGCACACAGGGGTTGCATTTTGGCTGTCCTGGCTCTGCTGCACCTTCCCTCTGTGAGAGGATGGGGGGACAAAGGACATGCTGGTGGGCAACAGTCCTTCAGCTCCTGGACTAGAGAGGGCTAAGGGTGAGGCCACACCAGGTACAGAGTTGCTACCAGAATCTTCTTTCAGGGGTTTTCTGAGCAAGAAGGAGGAGTGGAAACATGGGCTAAATGAGCTAGCACAGCAAAAAGGAATGATGGGTTCTTCTGTGCCCTCATGGGAGAGCAGAGACACCCTGGGGTTTGTGATAACCAGTCCAAGGTGAGGGTGTTACAATGCATTTATAGTGTTCATGGGCTTCTCACCCTGATGTGCCCATGAACCTCCAGAAAAGGGATGGAGAGGCTTCTTACAAAGTCTGGATGCTGTGGGGACTCCATTGTTTTGCCACCAGTTCTTACCACTTGGTGTCCACTATATTTCCATACCTGATTGCTTCCCTCTGAATATGGCAGATTGGAGGTTGGTTTGTGCCTGAAATTCTCTGTGAATATGTTCAACCATATAGCTATGATGAGGCACGGCAGGTTCCTGTTTCTTTCCATCCATGCTTGTTCAGCAGGTGCATTTTTGTAAGAACAAGAAGAGCTGTGAAGTTCCTGACATGAGATTGTTCAGGGGATCTCCTGATGGTGCCTGGCTCAGTTTTGGGGTTTGTGCCTGTCCCTGGAGCTGCCAAAGCTGCTGTTTGTGCAAGCATTGCTGCACTCACTCTCTTCTGATGCGCATCCTTTCGCATTTCTGTTTGCTCATCTGTAATGGGGACACATGAGAATGCTGTTGATGTGATAGACTTTGTTAGAGGCCTTCTTGGAGACCCACTTACATTTCCTTTGGGTTTACAATCAAATCTCATGCCAGACCTGTTTACTGCCTTGTTTTTATCATCCTCTGAGCCATGACTTTCTAAGGCCAAGAGCTGAGCACCCCCAACCGTTCCTGTCTTTGGAGGGCCCCACTTTCCACATGCTGCACCTTTACCTTAAAAACCTTTTTTTTTTGATAGGAGCTGCCCCTAGCTTCTGTTGAAAACTATGGCAGAAGTATCCCTCTCTGAGCAGTTGATCTTCCCTTCTGTGCATCTTATGTTCATCTGCATCTACATTTATAGAGGAAACGAGGTCAGAAGGAGCCCGTAGAGCCACAGGTCAGATCTGAGTAACCTGATCTAGTGGAAGGTGCTCCTGACAGCGGCAGGGGGATTGGAATCTGACAATCTTTCAGGTCCCTTCTGTGATTTTATGGTCAGAAGAAGGGGCTGCTAGCGTTATCAGGGTGGCCTGGGCAGCACCAGCAAGCTGCTGGACTTCCAGAGTGCCAGTGAGCATCCAGAAAAATCCAGTCTGAGCATCTACCTGCAGACAACTGCTCAGTGTGCTTAGATGTGCAAACACACCCAGCACCACAGCATGGGTATCGCTGCATTCGGGGGGCAGCACATAGCAGAGAGGACAAAGATCCCTGCCCCAAATCACAGCTGCTCATGGCCTGTCACCTCTGCTGCACTGCGCTGGGACCCTCCCTAAGGGTTTCAGTGGGCTGCATGGGAGCTGCTGGCTCCAGCTACTTTGCTGGACAGAGAAATGCCCACACCAGCTGTTACTTCTGCCTTAGCTTTTCTCACCCAAAGGGACATTTGAGAACAAACTGCTCTCAAACTGGGTCTTTTCAGCTCCCAGTGCCTGGCTCTGCCCCTCATGCCTGCCTTTCATTTCAATGAATGCACTCAATCCCTCACCAGGCTCCTGGGAGGATTGAGAATTAAACGATGCAAAAATCCCTGCCAGCTGCCCGCGTGGGGCTCCGGGATGAGTCTCACCGGCTCAGTGCGGGCGGGTGCACAAGAAACGAGGTCATGGCCACGGGGGAGGCAGGAGCACTGGGCCCTGGCTCCAAGCACCATGGCTGCCCCCATCCCAGGAGCACCTGCCAGGGTGCAGATCCCTGTCACTGTGCTGGAGAGGCACAAGGGGGCCCGGGGGCTGACTGAAGCCCTCACGCCCATGGGCTTTGCGTTACACTGTTGGAGGATGCTGCAGCCATGCTGTTGGTGACAGCAACATTTGGGATGTGGTTTTGGGCTCTCTGAAGAAATTTCCAGTTTGGAAGGCCTACCTCCATATCTTTCACATTTTGATCAGGAAAAGTAAAAAGCCAGGAAAATAAAGCTCCTCTAGAAGAGCTGGTTTGACTTTAGTTCAGAGAGAAAAAGTAAATTACACCCCATATGTGATGTAGCACTGATAAAACATAGAATCACAGAATAAGCTCAGTTGGGACCCACAAGGATCACCAAGTCCAGCCCTTAGCCCTGCACAGGACACCCCTAAGGGTCACACCATGTGCCTGGGAGCATTGTCCAAATGCCTCTTGAACTCAGAAAGGCTTGGTGGTGTGACCACCTCCCTAGGAGCCTGTTCCAGTGCCCAGCCACGCTCTGTATTAAGAACCTTTTGCTAATATCCAACCTAAACCTCTCCTAATGCAACTTAATGCCATTCCTTTGGGTCCTGTCACTGGTCACCACAGCATTACAATCATCCAGGTGACAGGTCAGGTCACTTGATACCACTAAGTGAGTCCTTTGTTCACCATCTTCAGGCTGTGGAGGCCAAAAGGCACATACACAGTGTAGTTCTCATCAGCAAAGCTTCCCATTATGAATGCCCAAGGGCCAGGGGAGGAAGAGATCACAACTCTCTCGCTCCAGGTACTGGTGGCTGCACTGCAGTGGGAGGCACTTGGCTACTTTTGGGGTACCCATCGCCAGGCTGTGCTCTCTAAAGATGCTCCACAGGGATAAACTGTTTGCAGGAGCTGGCTTTTTTTAATCTCTGCTCACTGCAGCTGGAATAAACACACAGGGGAGCAGAGTGGTGCATGTAGCTCTCATAAAAACGTTGCTCAGTGGCCTCACATCCACTTTGATGCTGAATGGGTGAGGGAAGGAAGGAGGATAATGTTCATGAATTAAAGTTACAGCCCTTTCCTCCTCCACTACTAATCCCCATTCAAATTTAATCAGACAAAGAGTCCTCGTGGTCTGAGCTATTGCAGCAACAGCCTGCTCCAAAGGGGCTGTGCCTCAGCAGCTGTTGTGCCAGCTCACAATGAAAGGACTAACGTGGCTTTGAGAGGTTGTGATCTGAAACACAGCAGAGGGTAGAGACAATGCCAAGGGGCATTGGGAAAAATGTCAGCCAACACCACATGGATCTGTGCCTGACAGCTGAGCTAACCACTTAGGTAACATTTTGGGAGTGTGGCAAGAGGAGTGTGGGGGGATGCTGAAAACCTCAAAGATCAAGACAGGCAGGCAGTGGAAAACTGGGAGATCTGGATGAAAACTACAGGAGGTTCATGTGGTTTCTCTTTAGGACTGTGTCAGCCAGATGGATCCAAAGTTTGGATGAGAAAAGATCCTTTGCCACAGAGTTCAGAGTAGCTCAGATGGGAATTTTGAACAGACTCATTCATGTGGGAGAAGGGCGAAAGACTAGTTCTGCAGGAAGGCTCCTCAAGACCTTGGTCAGGTTCGATGTTGACATGTTGGTTATGGCCTGAAAAACTGGCAGTAGAATAATTCTGGACCCCACCATGGAAGGACTTCATGAATATGAAGAGCTCTGTTCTAGCTGAGTTGAACTTGAGGCAATAGAATGCATCTGTGAGGAGAAAATTGTAGGACATAAAGGTTCATTTTGGACAAAGAAATCTTGGTCTGAGACAAAAAGAAATCTGTGAGCATGATGCTGTATGAGGTGATGCTGATATTCAGAGGTAAAGCATTAGATTCACTTAATCTGAAATTTGCCTGCCTCTGAGCTTAGGTCCCTGGGCTTCCCTAATGGTCAGTGGGGAAAAAAAAGTATTTTCAGGGCATTTAACCTAGTTTGAATATTCTCTTCAGTATGAAGAGAACTCTGTTATCAAAAAATGTTTGCACAGATTATAAAGAGGGACACAATGGGAAGAGCTCAGAGACAGACACCCAGGCTGCAGACACCTGCATTTGCAAAGCTAAATCCTGACCCAGAGGGAATCTCACTGAAGCCTAGGAGCACTCCTGCTACAAAGGACGCTCCAAGGGAATGAGCAATGAGGACACAAAACACTGAATCTGAAGGAAAACAGAGTGTCCAGGAGAAAAGTGTGGTCAATGACCCAGTGGTGACAAATCAGAGAGGACAAAGCATCTGCTCACCCTATAACATTCCAGCAGGACTGCAGCAGGACAAAGACAGGGCTAGAAAATGCCCTCAGGACCTTTGCCAAGGAACAGAATCACAGAATATGCTGAGTTGGAAGGGACCTGCAAGGATTGTTGTGTCCAACATTTTAGCCCTGCTCAGGACACCCCAAGAGTCACACCATATACTTGAGAGCATTGTCCAAAACTGTACTGATTTGCACAAACTCGGTGTCAGGATAAAACCGGCTCTCCTGCATTTGCTCTGTGGCCAAGGCACTGGCATACTCCATGCCTGCCAAACAGCAAAAGCTGCCTGAGTGGTGGTATAAGCACTCAAAACAGTAGAAACGATGAGGCTGAGAGCATCCAAATCTGATGGCTTTGGAATAAGGTCCAAGGACAAGTTTTGAGAAACCCTTGTGTGCAAAAGGGAAGTCCTTTGTCTTCCTTTGATTCTGTGAGAGTGCTGCCAGCTCCCAGCTGTGCTGCTTGCTTGGCTTTTGGCCAAGACTCCGGAGTGCATCACACCCCTCCCTTTCTCTGCTGTCGGGAGGGACTCCTGGTTTGGCTGACGGCCCAACACACACCTAAAGCACTAGAAAAGCTCTGCCCTTCCTTAAAGAAAGATGAGATATGGTAGAGACACCAGCTCCCCCATCCCCACATTCAGATGTAATCAGTCCTAAAACTTAGTGCCTATGGGGTTTGCTTCAGAGCATCCTGCAGTTATATGTTTTGGGCTGTGAAAACTCACTCTGTCAGCATGGAATTGGTGAGGCCACAGGGAGAAACTTCCACTTAATGACACCAGAACCAGGCAGTTTTCTGGTAAATCCTCAAATTACAAGCAACCCTCAAGAAAGAAATTAGGTTCAGCTTACGAGTTTCCTGGATACCTCCAGCCACTCAAACCTCCAGATCCTTTAGGGAAACATGCCTTTTATGGCTGCTTAGTGTTGTCTTAGCAGATGTTTGCACAGAAAGGCAGAAATTGGGCTGCTCGGTAGTTTGATGGGAGACATCCAGAGAAACTTGTCTACCTTATGGGGATGTGTATTTAGATAGGAATGCCTTTTTTCTACATCTATGTCATCTCTGTAGGGTATCCTCGTGCCAGAATATCTGTGGCTTTTTTTGCAGTCAGGCTTGTGAGGGATGCGGCACTCTGTCATCAGCCTAAGGAACTGGGTTTTCCCCTGCAGATATGTCAGCCAAGGCTTGGCTTTAAGGAGCTTTGGGATGCAGAATACAGCACCAGTGTCACCATATGGGAACAGGAAGTGATAGCTGGCTGGATGAGAGCTGCAGACTAGAAGGGAATTGCTGGGTATGGGAAGAGGCAGACGAAGGGTAAAAATCCTGTGATAGAAGCAAAAATTGCTTTACCTGACACCTTTGTGAGACATCAGCATTTTTATATGCACACAGTAGATAAATGGCTGGCCATTAAGGATAAAAAGACAGGGAAAAATTATGGTATCTGACTAAAATGTCTTGCATTTTGGATGCTGACTTTTCTTAGATTTGTGTGGTTGCAAGTCACCATTTTTCCAAGAAGGATTTTCTATGTTAATGCATGTAGCTCTGAACATGAAAGCGAACAGCATCTGGAAGCAAACTACTTGTAACTAATGCCATTACGAATTTCAATCTGCAAACCACAAAATGATCCCTAGCACATGTAAATGACTCTGCCAATCTGTTTCTTTCCTACCCGCTAAGCATAACAATGACACTATGTTTCTTTTCCTGGTTGGGGGTCTTGCTGCTTACCTCGGCTTTATGAGCAGGGTCAAATCAGCATCTCCCCAAAGGAGAAATGGCAGGAGGACTCCCACTACCGCAGGTAGTACCCAAGCCACACAGGCAATACCATCCTACAGCAAAGGCATTTAAAGTGAAGCCAGTCACAGAAACACAGAATCCAGACAACCCCAGTGCTATGGGCAGGAACACCTTCCACTAGACCAGGTTGCCCAGAGCTCCATCCAGCCTGGTCTTGAACACTTCCAGGGATGGGACATCCATCATTTCTCTAGGCAATCTGTGCCAGGACCTCAACATAACACATAATCTAAACCTACCCTCTTTCAGTTTGAAGCCATTCCCCTTTGTCCTGTCACTACATGCCCTTGTAAAAAATACCTCTCCATTGTTCTTGTCGGGTCCCTTAAGGTACTTGAAGGCTTCAATAAGGTCACCTCTAAGCCTTTTCTTTTTCAGGCTGAACAATCCCAGCTCTCTCAGCCTTTCCTCACAGCAGAGGATCGTCTTTGTGTCCCTCCTCTGGACTCTCTCCAGAAGGTCCCTGTCCCTCCTGTGCTGGGACCCCATCTCTGGATGCAGAGCTCCAGGTGGGTCTCAGCAGAGCAGAGCAGAGCAGAGGGGCAGAATCCCCTCCCTGCCCTGCTGCCCACAGGGCTCTGGATGCAGCCCAGGACACGTTTGGCTCTCTGGGCTGGGAGTGCCATGGCCGGGGCATGTCCAGCCTCTCACCCACAGCACCCCCAAGTCCTCACGGGCAGGGCTGCTCTCTGTTCATTCCACAGGCTGTGCTGATTCCCCAAGCTCTGGCAACATTTACCCTCCCATTGGCAATGGAAACAGCCTTGATAATGACTAGAAATCCTAAAACCATCACATAATTTAGAGACAGGCTCCCTAGGGAAGAGTATTGGCATATGCAAACGGTTACCTAATCACAGTCTAATTACCCAACTGGAATTTGGCCAGGATGCTGAGACAAAGAGCAGTACCCTAAGGAAAGGGTTTTAGGGTGGTGAGTGCACACACTTGGGATCTTGGCTCTGTACACTTAGTAGAAATTGTAGAGGGGCAGAAAGCATGCCTGGTACTGCCAAAAAAACACTCTGGGCTAAGCAAATGATATTGCAGGTAGGTTATTTCTTCACAGCCTCATACTTCTAGAAATTAGACAGCCAGCTCTGCCTTGCAGCAGCTCTTAGACACCCTAACAATTAACTGGCGGGGCAGCTTTTCGTTCAGATGGTGGACACTGGCTCAACCTTATGCTGGGCATCTCTGTCATGATCCTATTAGATTATATTGATGGATGTCACTACAGACTGTGTGGCTTCAGTGCCCAGATCTGAGAAACTTCACAGATGGGGAGAAAGAATGGCATCTCAGCAGACTGGGAAAGTTTGCTTCCGATAGGTGATAGGAGGCTAAACCTGAGCAGCTCTCCAATCCCTCCTACAACCACTCTGCTTTCCACTGTGGCACCTGACCTTATCTCAATAGCATTACTCTGTTCCTGCCTTTTCCTCCAGAATTGTTTTACTTTTGTGTGTGTCCCTTTCATCAGTGAGAATCACCAGTTTCTTCCACAAGGCAAGACCTGACAAACTCCTGCCAGTTAAAGGCATTTCCTACATCCCTGAACTGGCTGTCAGGTCTGAGAGGAGCTCCAGCTGAGGCCTTCTCAGGCAGATGGGAAGAGATGAGGGAGAAGAGAAGCAGAGAGAGAAATGACAGCTCTGGAATCAAGCAGGTGCTTTTCAGAGTGGAGATGGGGGTTGAGGGTGTTGGTGGCGCCTGCTCCTTCCCTTTGAGTGGGTTCAGATTCAGACAAGCCCCCCAGGTTTGCCGAGGGATGGCTGTGGAGTCATGGTGCACTGCAGGGGCATTGCAGTGAGGCTCAGGGCTGCCCCATCGGCCCACAGTTATAATCCAGTGACCAGGGACTGCTCACCCTTCAGCTTTCACAGCTTCCTGCCAAGGCAAACCGTGACCATGGCAGAATCCTTGCAGACCCCTTATCACAGCACCAATGTTTAAACAACCTATCTGTCCCAGGCCGTTTCCCTCCAACCTTTGCTGATTTTCCTAAGCAACTTTATGTAACCAGCTGGGCTGGATTTCCATGAGTGTAGAGCAAAGGCTTATTGACCTTGCTTGTTGTTTCATGATAGAAAAGAAAGTTGGAAGAGCAGTACTTTCCTCTTTTCTTTTTTTAAAATTACATTTTATTTCTTTTTATCCTCAGCTCTCAGAAGAGGCTCAAAGAATTCATAGATTATGTCTGTCCTTATTACAACATAAAATGATAATATCCAGCCCAAGAAACACAAGAAATTTGGGATTGTTAGCTACAGTTTTAAATTTTGCCTTTGTATTTGTGTTTTATCAACTTATTTCATTCAAAGATGAGAAATAGTCACCAGATGATACCCATCCTGTTCATGGTGTTTCTGAAGGGAAGATTTCAAGACGATCCTCTATTTCAGTTATTCTCTCAAGACTTACCCTCTCAGACCTGCCACCAGGGACAGAAGGTGAAATTCAAGAACATGGTAATAAAGATTTATGGTTCATAAAACAACTTTCAGGCTGTAATGCTGCATGTTTTGTGACTTATCTTCACCTGCAGTTTGCTCTGTTATTAAGGGAACCATGCCCCACAGCTGCCAGACATGCTGTATTGTGGACACAGGTACGTAAAATCTGAAGAGTCCTTAATTTTTATTTTTTGTGGTTTAAAAAAGGAGCTTTGAAGGAATTGTGGGAAAAAAAAATTACAATGTGGGCAGTGAGATACTTCTTAGTTACTTGTTATTGCTTATCTTACACTGCAGCAACAAGCAGCAGAGTGCTAGATATTGCACGGGCATTTGATGAAATGGATAAGCTTCTCTTTGCATTTAAAATTCTTTTGAAAAGGATTTTTCTGAATCCTTTGGAAACAGGAACAAAAAGGGGAGTGAAAATGTGAACTAGAGAGACTCCTGGTGAACTGGGGAGAACAGAACTGCAAAATTATTGCTTTCTGCACACCCCTTTGAGGAGGCTGGTGGTGAAAAGTGTCACAGTAAGGCTTTTATTCCGCTATTGCAGCTCCAGAAGCTTGGAGGAGGGAGGGCCAGCTTGCCTGCCTGCCTGTCTGCTTTCCCCTTTTTCTTCAGGCAGCAGGAAGGCATGGTACACACACACACTGCTTGAACTCCAGCATTATGGAAAAGTTTAGCTGGAAGGTTAAACAGCCTGTTTGCATAGGAAGTGTCAGTCACTTGGTCTCTTCTAGTGGGCTGGTGGCTTTCCTGAACTGTGTGAGGTTGGCCTTTCCCTGTCATGTACTTTATTCCTCTAGAAAGTAATTTTAGTAATTTAATCTGACAAAAACCATGTTATACATACAGTTAAATGCCCTCCCGTTTTTCATGGGTTTTACTGAGGCAATTTTGGTTTTAATGTAGAAACCCCTCTTCTGTCCCTGCTGCTCTCAGGCAGCAGGTACACTACGATAAAAAAATCACACCAGAGAAGAGAAACACTGTCAGCTGCCCCACAACAAAGTGAAAGATATCCAATATTCCTGAAGGGTAACTTTTATGCCTGTGATACTCTGTCCTAGAGGTTGACTGACTCAGTGGCTTTTGACTGTGGTGTTGGGATGGCGATGCCAGTCAAGCAGGCAGAGGAACCCTTTGTGGTCTCACAGTGCTCGTTCCACAAAGACGATTGCTTCTCCTGTATTTGCCAACAATTTCAACTTTGACAAATAGCTCCTCTTTTATGTCTGACAAATGTTCCTCTTCAAAGAATAAAAACTACAAAAGCAAGAGAAAAGCTAGTCCGCTAGGCTCCTCTATTGAGGAATAACCTTCTGCACTCCTCAAATATCTGCTAATGTAAACAGAACAAAAACTGAAGACACAGTGTAAGGCAGGAAACAAGCCTAGGTGGTGTATGAGGGTTTTGCACCTTGCCAAGTTACAAGTGGCTCCTCTTGGAAAGGGATATTATCTGATTTACTTAAAATAAAATAGTTATTGGCATCCTTTGTAAGAGGGATGTCATGGCTCAATTTAGACATTAATCCAGTCAAAGAGGAGTATGGAACAGCAGAATGAGTGTCATCAGTTCCTATAGAATCAGAAGGTGACCATCTCACAGGACTCCAAAGATCTGTGTGTAGCTGATCTGTGTGGCACCAAGACCAGGCAATACTGGTTTTATCCTGATGTGACCAGCCGTACACAATACATGCCATTTATACTTGAGAAGTGCTAACTCAAACTGAAAAGGTGCAAAACACAAATAATACAGTCAGAAACAGGGACCTCTAGACTGCTTGGAAAAAAATGTCATTTTTAAATCTGAAAAAGCAAAATTAGAAGATGGACTTGCTGTCTCATGTCTAAATATTAGAAAGACAGAAACAGCATTTTAACTGGAAGATGAAGCTGGCAGAATGATAAACAACATGAGCATGTTGGGATGTTGAAATGGTTCCTGTAAAATGCCAGAGCAAATACCCAACTATTTGTGAAGGAGACAGAGCTGGGGAAAAGAAGCAGTGTGACTGTAGGAACAGGGGTTCTGATCTCAGGGGTCTCCTCAGTCTTGTGTCCCATATCACTATCAGACTGCCAGACAGCAGGTATTTGTTGAGGAGGGGATAGTTAGGCTAAATACAGCCAAGAACAAATATTGCTCAAAGTACAGTATTTCTGCTGATCAGCCTAAGGCAGAGGCTTTCAGGGCACCTGAGCATCCTTTAACTTGTGGATTTGGTAGGACAGAAATAGTGTGTCCACCAGGATCAGGGAATTGATTATGCCTCTGTACTTGGCACTGGTGAGACCACACCTTCTGTTCCGTGTCCAGTTCTGTGTCGCTCAGTTCAGGAGGAACACTGAGGTGCTGGAGTGAGTCCAGCTGGAGCTGGGAAAGGGTGTAGAGCACAAGTCTGAGGACGAGTGGATAAGGGAGCTGGGGGTGTTTAGCCTGCAGAAAAGGAAGCTCACAGGGACCTTACTGCTCTGATAAGAGTGATATTGTTTGAATAGTGACCTTAAAGGAGGATGTAGCCAGGTGGGGGGCAGTCTCTTCTCCCTACAACCAGGGATAGGATGAGAGAACATAGTCTCAAACTCTATGAGGAGAGCATTAGGTTGGACATTTGGAGAAATTTCTTCACAGAAATGGTGATTAAACACTGGCATGGACTGCCCAGGGAGGTGGTGGAGTCACCGCCCTTGGAGGTGTTTAAGGAAAGACTGGACATAACACTTTGTGCCACGGTCTGGTTGATGTGGTGATGTTTGGCCATAGGCTGGACTTGATGATCTCAGAGGTCTTTTCCAACCTAACTGATTTCATGATTCTGTGACACTTGCTTTTGGGAAAGCAGCAACAGTGGCACTGTGCATGCTGGCTAGGTGAGGGATCACTGCCAGACAGCATCAGTCGTAGCATGGTTGGTTAGACCCCAGGGAATGAACCCTTTTGGGGTCTCTACTTCACACAGACCCTGTGTTGCCAGCTTTGCTGCTCACTGCTTGGACAGATAAAGACCCACACTACATGTGTGTAGCCCTGGGTATAGTTTGCAGCATAATCCTACTGTGTTGCTCAAGGACAAACTGCCCCTGTATGAACAAGAAATGCCATGTTTGGGATGCTTGGGTTAATTGTATGAGAAATGGGTTCAGTTCTATCAACTCTGCCATGAGCAGTTGAAAGACTTTTCTGCAGAGCAGCTGTAATTGAAAGATCAGTTCCCATGGAAGCTGCTCTCATATAGAGGGTTTTTTCCCTGAGATGAAAGGAACCCTCTTGCCTCTCCAGCCTTTTGAACATGCATTTGTAATCTAAAAGCTGGCAGATCTCTTTGTGCTGTTTTAAATGGTTATGCGGTGACAGTGTCCATGCATCTCATCATTGCTAATGTATTTATATCAGGAGACCCTTTGATACTTCCTTCCTTAAAGAATTATCACCATCTCCATTTTGTGGGTGGAGAATTAAGGCGCAAAAACTGAAGCCTACCCAAGTGGTCACGCTATGCAGGGAGGAAAGATAAAAGGCTGCAGAGAGTTCCTGAGCATGCCAAAAGGAAAGGCTCAGTACAGGGACTTCAGTGGCACAGTGGTGGGTTGGACAGGACAGTTGGAGGGGGTCTGCTACAAGAGGCAATTAAAATTAAGCCACTGGTTAGTGTGTCAAATTGCCAGACCACTATCACTTCCAGATGCTATCAATCTTTAGGAAAGGACCAGACTGGGACACTGGAAAGACGATGTAGCTGCAGCCCAAAGTTTGGCTGCTTGTTTGGTGGGGGCTGCTGCCCTGTCCACCTTGCTGTCCTACAGGTGGAGAAGCCCTATCCATTCCGCAACCTTTAAAATTTTTTGAACATTTTTGAGTGTTAAAAGTAACATTATAGTTCATGTATAATTGAGAGGATGGCAGGCTGCTTCCCTGTTCGTTTCAGTGCATGTCTGTCATGTTTTTTAGCTAGTGCACTGTCCATAGGCTGGAATCCATTCCAGAGAATGGTGCATTTCAAGATGTTATTCAAATGTGCCCTGCATACAGGTAAGACATCACACAAGGTTGTCAAAGAGATCATGTTGTCCCCTAGTGGTTGTGCAAATATTACATTTTAATAATAAAGAAATTGATCAGAAATACCAGTGAAAGCCATTTCAATAGCCTGTTGTTATTTTACAGACAAATAAATCTAAGGGCTGCCTCCCAATATCAGACTATCTATCAACTGCTTAGTCTATATTCGGTACTGAATTCCTGCCAAATGTCATAGGGTAAATGAAAAGCTTTTTTTCCTTATCTTTAGAGCTTAGCCCCAAAAACCAGGTCTGAGATGAATGTTTTTGTCAGTTGCATAACAGTAAAAATGGTTTAACAGATCTAAACCCTTTCATTTAAAATAAAGCCCATGTGAGTTTGCTACACTAACTTTCAGCTTGACCCATTCTCTAGCAATACAGACAAAACTCAAAAAATGCAGAACAAGAGAAGAAGCAAACACAGTTTATGTAGACTGCAAATATAGCTATAATATGCTCTCTGAACAGGGAAACTACAGCAAATAGGCAGGTATAAAACAGCTGGCAAGCTGCAGTGACTGGAGTAGCACCCATTTATTACTTTCCTATTCAACAGCAGGTGAACCGAGACCAATGGCTGGGTTCTGAGTAGCCAGAGAAAATTAACTCTTGCTCTGCAGGGAGTAAAAAAATCAGGTCTCACTTTGGAGTTGACAGTAATGCCTGTTCTGAGTTTGCAGAGTGCCATTTGTTGTTCAGGACAGCAGATAGTCTCAGTGTGTACGGAAGTTATTGTAGTGTGCTCGCTGCAATGTGTTTTTCCTCCTTAATTCAGCAGAACTCTCCAATAAAAAAAGTACACTGCTGATGGGAGTGTGCTGCCTGTGCTACCAGAACACACTGTCAGCTGCACAATTTAGATCTGGTCTGCTACAATAGGTTTTAGAGCTTTGCTTCTACTTAGGCATTTGTGAGCCTGGCATTCCCTTTTGTGGATTTTTAGAAAAAAAACCTGGAAAGGTCAGTCATGTTTAATAGCTTGAAAACAGCACAGTACTTGGGTTTTCTTCTCCCTTCTTTCTACTGCAGTTTTTCTATCACTAAGCTACTTTTTGTATTTATGACAACAATATCCAGAGGAAGAACTAGAAACAATAGCAGAGAAAGATCCATTGGGGAGAATCACTTCAGCTGGGAAAACACAAGGAAGTTGATTTTAAAGAGCAAGCATATTTAGAAGAAGGTAACTCTAACTTGCAAAAGTTTTGCAGCAGTGACTTCATCCTTATTCCAGCCTATCTGAGATGGAAAGGAGAGGAGGGATGGACAGACACACAAGTATAAATGATATATTTTGATTAGACAAAGTCTGGTAAAACACTTGCATCTAATTAGACCTCAGAACTGCAGGGAAATCATAACGTCTGTGATAACCCCAGCATTCACTGTTACTGGTAAGAGATCTCATCCTAGCTGCAAGACACTTACTTAATTGCCACGCTTGCTAATAACACATTACTATGATTTTAAAATGCATATGACATCATGTGCCCTTGATGAGATAATTTCCCTATTCTGGTAGCATTTACAAGCTGTGGGCAAGATAGGGACTTGCTGTACCAGGTGCCATGTGACGCAGTCTGTGACAATTATGGCCTCGAATGTTTTAATTTTTAAATTAGGGCAGGCAGAGCAACGGGGCCCAGTTAAGGGAGGAGAGCAGTCAGGATGAGATTGTGTGGTTGTAGCAGAAATTAGCTTATGCACAGTTCAAAGGATTTTGTTTTTAACAAGGCTGCAAAGCAGACAGGAAAGGAAAGGCATCAGGACAGCTCAGGGACCCCTGAGCACACCTTTTGCTGATGAAAAGCTCTGAGGCTCTGAAGAAATGCAAAGGAGTAAAGAGATTCGAAGAGGCCAGGGATCTGGCACTCTACCCTGGGACACATGGGAGATAAGAAATGGACTTTACAGAGTGAAACACTAACTTCCCTTCAAGTTAACTGGAACGTCAGTGTGGTGCCCAGCTCGCAGGCAGGGCAAGCTTGGATGATGTACAGTCAAAATACAGAGGCTGGTGTGCTGGAGCTCTTACACTCTGCTGCTGCTGCTACATGTAGCAAACACACAGAGAAGCGAAGCAGAGCTTCTGAGGAGCCTAGCAGCATTTCGGCAGCACTGAAGCCACTTCAGGGCCAAGATGAGGAGATTTCTTCCCTGGTTGCCTCAGTGCTGGCACTTGCAGCTCCCTGCACTGACAGTTCCCATTCACGCTGCTAAGTGGAAGTGTTCCCAGTCCCTTGAGTCTGCCTTTGGTAACACCCTTAGCACACAGTCTGGTTGATTGTTTGCAGGGATATCATGGTTTATCCTTACAAGTGGTTCCTCCTGGTATCTCAGAGATATGTATGTTTTTGACACATTCCCTTCACTGATGCATTTTTGGGCAGCAAAAATAAAGGCAGAAAAACCTGGTGTGCAAAAATTAAATCTTCCCTGTCTAGGTGTGAATTTTGGGAAGGTTGGTTGGTCTTTGAAACACCAAAGTGCCTTGTCCTCTACACCCTACGTAGACTTTGGAGTAGTTCTAAATATTAATGGAATAGCAATCACATTATATGACATTTTGCTGTTGAATTTCAGTTCCAGAAATTATTTGCTGGATCTTCTGTTTGGAACTAGAAGCATATTCTGCTGTTATGTGTTATGGCTATTTATAGCTTGGGATGAAGCAGCACTAAAAGCAGTAGAGGCGATCAGAGAAAACTGAAACAACAGGGCTCAAGGGAAACTACCTCAGGAGGTTCTTCCTGCGACAGGCAGCTGACCTGTGAGTTGCTCAATCAGAAGACGAGCAAATTGAGAAGATGATGCAAACTTTGGAGGGGTCTGAGATAGACTAGACAAGCACAGAGATGAACTGGGTATTACCAATCACACAAACAGCAGGGTCTGGAAACCCTCAGAACTGGTTGGTCTTTTTAGCTGGAAGGGTACTGAGGGATGGCTTTAGGATACAGTAATCACATCTGCTTGTCCTGCTTCTCCCTAAGTGTTGACTTACAGCTTTTTCCATGTGAGTGGGGGGGGGGGGGGGGAACAGAATTTTTTTTGTGCCATTCGGACAAAATTTTTCCC
>VZTR01010050.1:186029-200863 GCA_013400775.1 Chaetops frenatus | reverse complement strand
TTTTTGCTTAAAAATATAGATGTATATCACTTTACTGAATCCACCACAAACGTGCTTTTGCTTTATTTTTGAGTTTCTCTTTTGGTGAATATGCTAGACCTCTGAAGTTGAACAGTGTTATTTGTTAGTATCATTTTTTTATCTCGGTGCCTTTCAGGACAAGCTTGTGCTCAGTCCTGCTTGACAACTAGCCGTGTTCCAGTCGGATGAGTGCTTGCAATCCTGTAACTTAAATCGAAACTACCAGAAAATAGAACAAGGCTGTGTTTAGGTGGCAGTCACTACTGGCGTGGTTAGTCAGCAACTCCTTTTCCAGGGTGCATCTTGTTTACACTACGTCTGAACAGGGAGTGGAGAAACCTGAGTCACTGGGGAGACTGTTCAGGTGACTTTTGTTGACAGGAGAAAAGCACACGCCAAAGGACAAGCACACAAGTGGTTTTGTTCTGTCATTTCTGCTCTTTCCTCTTTGGTACCACAGTACTTGTGTCTTTTTTTTAGCTGTTACCTTGGCTGTGACCAGGTTGTGTGATTTGACCTAATAACTTCGGCAACATTCTTGTAATTTAAGTGGCCTTTACCTCTGCATACAGCATCTGAGCAGAAGCTGCATGTGCTCTGTATCTTGGAAGAAACGATTCTGCAGAGAGGTGTGTCTTATTTTCAAAACAAATAGACCTACCCATCCCCCCCAAACCCAATCTGAAGAAATCTATTTCTCCATTCATCTGGTTTCTGAATTACTATTAAGAGTTTTTCATTATGTGTGCAGTTTAAAAATAATTTTTATATTAGCTCTTTGGCTTTTTTCTCCCCCACTGAAGCTTTTATTATAAACTAGTTGAGCTGTTGCTTTGTCATGAAAGTCAGTTTACCAGCTCAGACTGGCTCCTAGCAGACTTGATACATTATCAGTCTGTCTCTTTTCCTGCCTTCTGGTGCAAGGATATGGCTTTCATTATGCATATTTCCTTAGTCTTTGGCAGCTGGAGGCATATGTGAGTTGCAGTCTGTTTTGTGTAAAATTAAGTAGGGTGTGTTTTGTTCCCTTAATCAATTAAGGCATTTCCAATAGCTTAAAATAATACATTTCTGACACTAACTTAAAATATTTCTGAACCTTGCAGGATTTGAAAGAAGGATATAGTATTCCACTGAAAATTGGAAGCCTCCTTTACTACTCTGTCCTGAAGTATTTACCTTATACGTTTAAAAATTCTGTAAGATTTGATGGATTTTAGGTTTTTTCCATGATGAGGCACAGATTCGGGAGTAGGATGCTGTCTTTTCTGATCATGAAACAGTTAAAAATTCAGGATTGTAACCTGTAGCAAACCCCTTAAGGAAAAGTGACCAAAGCACAATCTAAGAGAATACATCTTCTGAGAGAGTCAGACACACAATAACTTGCTCCAATACACTGCACCCAAGCTGCTTTTTGACTAATAATATTAAGGCTGCAGGAGAATATTGGAGAGGCGTGGCAGCTTGGATTACTGTTTAGTTCACCTCTTGGTTGGGGAACCAGGTCACCTGACAGAGCTGTCTGTGTTGCCAGCGTCAGGAGGATTAACCTCTTATAATCTCTGTGATTTGAATAAGAGATTTTGTTCCTGTCCTCACTGCTCAGTTCAAAGCAGCTGCTGAGCAGAAACTTCGGTGGATCTTCAGAAACGTGTCTGTGTTGGTTAGCTGAAAAAAGAAGAAATTGGTGTTGTGAAGATTTCTCCTAGCTGTGCTTTTTAGCAACTGATTTAAGTGTTTGGAGGGTAAATTTGTATAGGTGGATTTATCTGTTCTCTGGAATCAGGGAAGTTGGCTAAATCCGCAGTTTCCTTTTTGTTTGCAGGGTGTTCTCTTACACAAATAGTATCAAATCCATTTCTCCATCACCACACTCTGCTTTTCCAGCCCCTTGGAGAGTAAACTTTGGACAAATGCAGAGTCTTGTAAGCACATAATAACAAAGCTTCAGTTTGTTTGTTTTCCCACTTCTCAAGAAAAGTATAACTGATCCAGACCAATCAGCTGGCGGTGATGATCACCTGCCTGTCCTAGATCAGGCCAAAGCTAGGAGGGATTACTCAGTCAGCTAAGGTGTATGTGTTTGCCCTTGGGGACTGATGGTGGTAGTAGTAAGGTACTTAGCTCTGTGTTTAGAGCCACACAAAATTTGAAGGATCTTCTTTTGTGTATTGTGGTTGGAGGGAGACTCTTCAGTTTTAAAAAAGCCATACTCTGTTTGCTGTGTCAAACAGATAGCAAAGCATCTTGACTTGCTTTGATAGTCCCTTTCTTTTTGACACAGAGTGATTCGAGTTTGCTTGTGTTGTCTATTTTAAAACATCCAATATTGCTGTCAAATGACAACAAATATGTATCGCAAAAAGGCTTATCTATGAAATAAGATATTCCCCCTTGCTTTTGAAGAAATACCGAAGTGGAATCCACTTGAAATTGCTGGCACCCTTAAGTGTTGGTTATGGTGGTGATGGAGGAGGTTTGGTGGTGGAACAGACTGTGAAACTACTTTCAAAAATGTCACCTCTGGGTCCTAAGCCTAGGGGCATATTAATTAGTAGAGTAGGTACTGCTGTATCATCATGCCATGCTCTTTTCTGGAAATTATCTAGATGTTTGTATGGATAAGGTACAGGCTAATGGGCTTGTTCTGCAGCCCTCACTCTAACGATATGGTTTCTCGTAGTACGAACTCCTGCTGAAGGTGCAGAAGGAGCCCCTTGGTCTGCAGGGCAAAAGACATCTGGTTGACCCAAGTGCAAGATGTCATGATGTCGAAGTGGTTTTTGGGAATTCTAGCATCTTATTGGAGCAGTGAGACTGTCAGACTTACTGGAGCAACTGATGTTTTGGTAGCAATGAATTACAAACTGACTGGCATTGGCATGGTGCTGGTAGAGGGAGAGGCAGTAACCAAACAGCAAACATGTGACACAGCAGAAAAGGTCCCTGTGGCACCTTGTGAATATTCTTGTGTTACTTGGTTGTGGTTCTTTGTGGAGAAATAGGACAGGAGAACTGACACTTCAGAGCCTTTTCTTGGTGAAGAAAACCATCTGAAGATAGTTTGAATGCTCCACTGTGTCTCAGAGCTTGGGCCTTTGGCTCATGCAAGTGGCTGTGGAGGTGACAGCTAGGAGCAAAGTGAAATTTCAGGTAGATATTAACATGTCTCTGGGAAGGTTATGAAGGAGCAAAGCGCAATTCTGAATAAGCATCTGAGGATCCTGACTCTTGCCTTGCTAGAATTAACTGGTCAGTTTGCACTGAGATCGTGATTGTTGCCAGGTAAGTTGAAAAGGTGAGTAATGAGGTAAAGGGCTCTCTGCAGAGCAGCGTGCAGGCTGGAGGCACCCTGCACTCCAGCACTGGGTGTGGGGCTCTTGTGAGCTGGAGCAAACACTTTCTGCACATCCTTTAAGGACAGTAATGAGGTGCATTGTGTAGAGGAAGGATTTTTGTCTGAGCACTGGGAGACTGTCATTTCAGTAAGCCCCAAAGCAGACAAAAGATGGCTTGTGTTTCTCGATTCTTGTTGTAATTACTTGAAAGATGACTTGAACGCAGGGGGCTTAGTCTGTTTCGTGCTGGCTGGAGAAGTGTCCTGACTCTGCCTGCCTGCCAGCTGAACTGTGGGGCCATGCAAGCAGGAGAGAAGGGGTTAGATACACTCAGAGCGTGCAAGAGCATCTGCAATGGTGAGAATTTCTGGAAGAGTGTTCTGGGGTTGGGAATTCCATTCCTTAACTGCCACCTCTTCCTTCTCTCTCCTGGTCAACGTTTCACCACACAAGCTGCCTGGACATAGAAGCTTCTGCACTTTTTCTGATTCGAAGTATATTTAATGCAAAAACTGGAAAAATATTAAATGGGCTGTTGACACTCTGGATTCACTGGCCGTGCAGATCTGTTTCAGGAGGTTGTAAAGTTGAAGACCTGCATGTTCCTTGTTTCTTTACTGCTTCCAGCATCTGATTCCAGCTTTCTTGGCTGTATGGCTCGTGAATACACTTTTTTTTTTTTCCCTCCTTGACAGAAAAAACAATAATGTCAAGCTTATTTCAGCTGCTCTTTATCTGAAATCAATTGAATGCTTCCTACTGCCTTTCAGGAAGCTTTTTCTGGGATCAGCTGTAAGTAAACTTCTTGTAGCTTCTATTGCAAAGCAGAAGTTTCACTAAGTGCTAATGTTTAATGTAATAAAGATTTGAGCTGTGGTTTACCAAATAGCTTATCAATGTTTTAAGCATTTTATTGTTATGATCTCCTGAGGCTTTTCTGGATAAAATGATCTGCATATTTTAAAATGCTAGATTTTGTTTGCAGTGCTGAATGGTCATGGTGTATTGTATAGATTTTGGCTGGTTCTGTGCTAGCTTTTTAGTAAAACCAACGTATTCACTTAAAAGTTCAGAGATGAGGCTACTTCTGGGTTTTGGAACTTGTTGTTTTGTGAATCTCCTCCCTCCCTTCCTCTCTGTGAGCCCTGTCCTAGTTTCTCTACTTCAAATATTGTTTTCAAAGCAGCAAACAACAGCCTGACTTTGTATCCTGATGCTGCTTTCCTGAGAAATGCTGGTGTAAGAATTTGGAAGAGCAATCTGATGTCTAGGTCAAGGAAGGAATCAGTTGCAGACCTCTTTAGTTTTCCTTTTGCATTTAGTCCTCTGTCAGTTGCCTTCTACAAGTTGCATACATAGTTTAAGTTCCATTTTTACTCTTCTGTAGTTCCCTAGTAAAATTCAGTTTGTGTTTGAGAGAAATTTCATTATTCTGTCCAAAACTGTTCACAACTGCAATTACTGTATCTTCTGCAGCACTTTTTTTATTTTATTGCAGTAGTGTTTTCACCTGTGAATTTCTGTTGATGAAATAGTTCAAGGAGTATTTCAGGCCAGTGAGTTCTTGAGCTATGCAGCAAACAAGAATATATATGAAACCCTTCAGTTCAGGAAGTTGAAAACCTGTGTGATGTTAAGTCAGTGTGTTAAATCAGATCTGGTAACAGATTAACCTGTAAACAAGACCCAGATGTGTCTCTTAACTGTCTAAATCTATTTTGTCATTGAAAGTGTTTAAAAGTCTACTTCCATTAACTGCATAGTACATTAAACCAGAATAGAAAGTAAATTGTCACCTCTTTTGTTGAATAAAATACCTTTTAGATAAGTAGAACCTTTTAAAAGAAAGCTTCTTTTGCTGATGAGGACTGACTTTTACTATAAAATAACACCCACAGTTAAACAGCTCTTGCCAAAGGATTTGCAAAGTTTATCTGCTCCTCCAGGTATACTGTGAGAATGTGGGGAGGATGTGCAAATGCCAGAAAGGGTTTCCTACACAGTTTTTAAATTTGCTCTGTTTGCTTTATCGAGTAACTTTGGTAGGGATGAAAGAAGTGGAACACTATGAAGCTATGATGCAAGCTAAGCTGTGCTGTACACACTTACAGAGTTTTATGCAAAGGCTGAGTTGAAAAGTGACAGTATTTGGAGGAGGTATGAAATTACCTGCTTCACTGAGGGTATCAGACTGGGTGGTTGAACAAAACAGTGTATCTTTCATTTTATAACTGGATCAGCACAGCGTACTGTGGGTTTGCTCAGGTTTGTGTAGATTTGCCATCGTATTGTCCTGCAAGCTGTCCCAAGTGTATGTGCATGAGGTACTCTGGAATAGTCCAGATGCCCAGTCACTGTGCTGTGTTGCTCTGATGTTCATGGATGATGGCAGTAATAGAGATTTAGACCAGACTATAATATATAGCTTTTTACACATAAAAGCTAGGCGTTTTCTGCTTAGGTTTCAATACTTTGCTCACCAAAGTTCATCCCATACAAGTGAAAATTCTGGCAAGAAACAAATGTTTAGGTCAAGTTTAGTAACGAGAAACAGGCAGCAAAATCCCCTTGGGACTTAGCTGTGAGGCCCAAGTTGTAGATGGGAGCAAGTGGGATGCTCTCTTCCTGCAGGTTGTGACTCTTGTGTGTTCAAGGCCCAGATCGTTAAGAGAATTTACAGAGGAAAAGGGGAGCATCTAGTGAGGTTTGGCAGCGTGGGGAGTCAGTGTGATGTGTACTTTATGTAGTGCTTTCCTGGAAATCTCTATGAAATGGTGCTGAACCTTGAATTGTAATACTGAGTATGTATCTCTTTAGCACAGAGATTTGGAAAACTTTGAAAGCAGTCACATGTGCCAGCTGCTATCAGTCACTGTCCAGTGGGCAGGAAGGGTGGAGTGGCTGGTAGAAAACTGTTTGTTGGAAATTATATTGTAAATCAAATAAACTTAGTAGTTTTGTGTGCCTCTGGACAGGGTAATGAATTTGCAGATCATCTGAGCAGGAAGATGCTAATTCATGTGAATTAGGAGGGATTCTAATTCATTTTCAAGACATCTGGCAATACAGAAATCTCTTGGGTAGATCAATTTTCTGTCACAGACTACAGATTACAATCTTGCTTTTGCCCACCCCCTTCCTGAGAAGAATCTTTCAGTAATGTGAGTAATGACTGGTGGCTGAAGGGAATTATCTTCCCTTTGTTTGACCTGCTTCCCAAGACCTTGGGAAGGGCAAGTCAGTCTGTCCTGTGGGCATTCAGAGTGGTAAAATTGAAGAATGCTCTTTGCTGCGTGATTGGAAAATGCAATATGTGAGTGCTTTGTGGTATGTTGGTTGTTTATTTATTTTTTTTTCATTTCTACGAACTATTAAAAATTAATGAACTCATATCACGTCTGTCCCATTTATTCTGGACTACTTATTAAAGCCGATCAATCCCTCGGTTCAGTTGAGGTAAGCTTGGCTATCTGGGTTCCCCCACAGTTGTCTCAATCAAAGAGGTAATGGATTTTTGAAGGACTGTTTCAAGTACTAAGTCAGGAAAATTCTGTCCCTAGATACAACCTTAGTTCTTTGGGCACTCCTGAAAATCTACACTGTTTGTGCTCTCTGCCAGTTAGCAAGTAGAGTGGATTTCACAGTGGCTCTTCCTTCTGTCAGCAGAGTAGTTCTCTGATCAGCCCAGCCCACCTTTCACATTAAGCAATAACAGAATGTTATCCCCCATGTACTGTGAATTTGGTCTCAGCTTTTAGGACTGTTGGTCCATGAAGGTACCCACTGTGTTTCCAGCGTGTCATTCTCAAAGAGAATACACTGGGGCATAAAGTACTCTCTTCCCTGCTTGGGTGGAACAATGTTTATATGTAAACCAGTGGTTTGTTTTGCCTGGCAGAAAAGCAAAGTATAAAGTAATGAGTGTGGCTTAGGTACTGTGTCTGTCAGTGGCCCCTGAGGCTGCAGGAGCCTTGTCTGCAGTAACCACCCCAGCTCTGCAGGGCTCTGCTGGGAGAAGTTGCAGCCCCAGCAGATCCTGCTCTGGCCTCTGCAGTTACAGCAGAGCTGTTGAGGTGCTGGTGGGCCCCTTGTGCCTCCTGTGCAATTATCCTTCCTCTGAGCTAGTTCAGGGAAATCTCTTCCTTCTGAATGTAATTTAACTCTAAATGTGTGAGAAGCAATGGAGCCTTTCTTTTTACACCTCTTGCAGGCTGGGAATATCAAGGTGGCTGTGTCACATTGAATCTTTGTAAGGGAAAACCACTAAACTGCTGTTTTATCAAGCTTTTCCTTTCTTAGGAATTACGAAAGGAAGAGAAGAGTTTCATGGCACAGTCAGTACTGCTGTTCTGCTGCACTTGCAGTTAATGGCATAACTGATAGGGATCGTGTGAAACACAACAGTGACCGAGTTAAAATCACAGGTGAGGTCACTTGGTGGCCTCTGATTCCTCCAGGTTGGAGCACCTTTTGGGTTTGAGTAATGGGAAAGAAAAGGGTTCCTCACCCCCAGGAGGAAGATGAGAGTGTGCAGAGGCTGTGCATGTTTTGATCTCCAGGGCAGGGAAAGAGGTTGAAGAGTCTCCCTCCTTGGAGATATTCAAGAACCCTCTGGACACAATTCTGTGCTGTGTGCTCTGGCATGACCCTGCTTGAGAAGGGAGGTTGGATCAGATGACCCAGTGTGTTCCCTTCCTACCTGACCCATTCTCTGATTTTGTGAGAGGTCCTTGTGTGTCAGCATGGGATCTCCAGGGACAGAACAGTCGTTGTTAAGTGTCAGTCTTGAGCCACTTGCTAACCTGTTGTGGATTTTATCAGTAACTCCCAAGAAATGAGTGGGAGGTGTTGAGTTTCTGGCTCTGCGATGATGGGCTACGTGTGCTATAGGTGTTGGTGCAGGGTTCAGGCAGCAAAATTGTTTCCAAAGGCTGAGTTATAGGAAGTGAAGGGCTGGAGCACTGCCTAACCAGTGCATCCCTCGCAGAAGGGTTTCCCTCCCTTCTGCATGCCTGATGGACAGCACACAAGTGTGAATTTGATGTGTTGACTTAGTCTTGGATAGTATCAGCAGCTTGCTTTGGTCTCTTATTTCTGTTGTTTAAGCAACCTTTGCACTTAGCGCTGCATGTCACTGTACACTGACGTCTGAGCACCTAGAAAAGGTGAGAAAAGCAGAGTGAAATGGAAATAAGTATTGATTCTTCTTTTCAGCTGGGGAAAGTTTCTGTAGAAGTTAGAGCGCTCTTGAAAACACATTAGTGCTGCATTTGTGTTTCACAGGGAGCAGGAAGCTATTTATCAAGTAACTGATCAGGAAAATGTATTTTGAACGCTCTGCTTTCAGCATTGCATTTCTTTTTAAAAGTGGTAATTAGAACTGTGCCCTTCCATTCTTCTAATTTCTCCCACAGCCCCTCCATGGCACTTTATTGTCCCCTGCCAAGGGATGTAGGTTTTGTTCTAGTGTGGGGAGTGAGCGGGTGGTAAGTCATGTGCTGGATTTAGTTAGAATGTAATCTTTTGGCCATCTGCTCAGGCACTCCCTGTGTTGCATTCCTCTCATTTGCAGGCAAATCTTAAAGGTGATCTGGGATGTGCAGGTGTTCAGGACACTCGGGTTCCCTTTAGCTGAATATGACCGTGTGCCTGCTTAGGTGGTTTGAGCAGGGTGTTTTCTGAGCCTTACAGTAATTTGGCATGCTTAATATTAATTATTTCACTGGTGTATGTAAAACGTGCTCAGGAAAAAAAAAAAAAGTCATTCAGGCTATTTGAAAAATAAGTGGATAACAAGGCTTTCTCCTTAGAATCGAATTTAAGAATACTCTGATGTATGCTCAGCTACTGTGTTTTCATCCTCCCACAGTAATTTGGAACATTTTTTTTTTGCAATTCCTGGCTTGTGTTTTCCTTTCCTGGTCTTCAGGAGTTTGTCTGACCCTCCAGTCCTTTGTAACTGATGTCTGTAGAGCATCTGGAATCTTGCCGTGTCTTTTAAAAAAATTTATTTAATTTTATTTTTGTAAGTGCAGGCAAGACTTCAAGTTAATTTTTTTTGTGTGTGTCTTTATTAGAGTAATGCCAAAATGGTGAGAAATGCTCAGAGGGAAGAATATCTCTGGATAAATTTAATGTTTACACCAAGTTTTGTCTGCTTTCTAATAACTTCGTGTAATAGCTGTATGTCTGATATGCTCAAGTCTTTTTGGAGATTAAATGAATCTTTGTGTGCAGGGAGAGCAGGTGCATCTCTGTGCATCTCTTTCATGAAGTGCTTGCACACAGCAGTGCAAAGCACTAGGTCTTTTCTTCCTTTCTAATTTTCTATAATTTTCATTGCATCCCTGCTGTCCTTCTTGTCCTGTGCAGCGGCATAGGGTCAGCATAGTTCGATGTTTGCATCTGAATAGATGGACTTTGTGCGCTGCCCAGTTTGCTGAGAGAAGCCATTTGAAACTGAACACAATTTGCCATCTCCAGCTCTTTTAAAAATGCTCCTTCTCCAGAGACCAGGACTACTGTGGGATAACCGGGAGTGAGTCAGAAAATACCTGATCTAGACCATTAAGTTACACTACGTTTAGGTTTTTGCTTTGTGGCAACTCAGGAGCGACTGTACCTGTAAAAGCTGGTGTTGCTGCATGCTCTAGAGAATAGTTCCATTTTGTGGTACAGGTTTCATATTATAAAAATGAGATATTACACAAACGTAGTGTTACACATGGCTTGATTTCAAAGTTCTTCCATGGTGCATCATGTAGCAATGACTTTTCAGCTATTGCTGTAACGCTAAGTAACTAATGGATCAGATTTCTGTAGAGCTTCAGAACTCCTTTGAGTCCTTCACTGAGTGCTTGGCATAGAGGAGCTCTAACCAGAGAGAGGGAGCAGGTGTGGATACAAAGTTTTCTTAGTAGTGCTCCTTTGGAAAGCTGTGGTCCTTCGTGGCAATGGTGCATGGTGTTCAGTGCAGTGCATCTGACCTGCAAATTCCCTGGGCTGACAAACAGGCTGGGCCTTAGCAGTGCCTAGCAGCTCCAAATTCCCAGAAGTCTTTTATATAGGGAATCCTGCAGTCTCGCAGCCAGTTCTGGGAGATGTTCTGGGAGCTGCACCTTTGCAATGTATTCTGCACATCCTTAGGAAGTGCTTTCCCGTGGGGCTAACAAAATAACAACACATCCAAGTCACTTTTCGTGGGAACTTTTTGGACGTGCTGTGCAGGCTTGCAGATAGAGCAGAAGAATTACTGGTGACAGGAGACTCCCAGGTTTGAGATTCAACTCTTAGTTAAAAGTTCTATTTCTGCAGCTAAAGGTGTAATTTATTACGTGCACTTTGTCTGGAGGCATGGTACTCATTCCTGGGAGTTGCTAAGGATTCCATTTTTGCCATGTGGGTTTACAGCAGGCTTGTGATCTTTGTTTAGTCTAGCTGCTTCCCAGGGCTATCCCTGTTGCTTCAAGCCCTGGGACAGCTCTTGCTGAAGCCCTGCACAGGCACCCCTCTCAGCTGCCGAGGCAGTGCAGGGTTTGCTGCCTTTCATCAAAGGAACCTCTGAATATTTAGAGGCTGTGACCGCAACGCGCAAACGGCATCTGTCTCTTAGTTTGCATATTGCTGCTGCAGAGGCTGTGTCTCTTCTCTGTGTTTAGGAGCCAGTGGCCTAAACTCCAGCTGCCTTTTTAGCAAATGATACCAAATTTCTACACTGGGGTTGGCTCTGCTTCCTTGCTAACAGTAGTGGAGCTTGTCACAAACAGAGAGGGCCAGCTGAAGCTTCCTGTGTGTCCCCTGCCCTCCTTTGCCTTTTTTCCCCAAGCACAGGCACTTACTTGTTTCTTTGTCTCCTGCCTCTTGCAAGGGAGGGGAGCCGGGACGTTCAGAGCTGGAGCCTGCCCACACCAGGGCAGTATTTCATGAAATGTCTGTTTTTCTGTGATATGCAGAGGACCCTAGAAAGTGGGTAGATTTTCCCACATATTTCTCAGTGGTTAAACAGACTGATTTGGAGATTTAAAGGCATCTGTATCTTCTGTCGGCAAGAACACTGACCCACACTACTGTATGTTTTGCTTGCACCATTAGGTTCAGCATCTGGAATGCTTCGGGCCCTGAACCTGGGAGAAAATGAACCAATTTATTTTGACTCATGGGCCTTGTCAGTCCAGGTGAGAGCTGCAGCCCTTTTAACAGTAACAGTTCATACTGTACCTGGTACAGCATTTTCCTTCATGTGGGCATCTACCTGGACTGTCAATGCTTGCTAAGGAGAATTTCTCAAATACAAGACAGTTACCCAGCATCACACTCTGTTGCAGTTCTGTGTAACTGTGTTGTTCTAACTCTGTCAGGGCTTTTTTTTTTTTAATTTTATTTTAATTTTTTAAATGTTTCTTTCTAGAACTTTTATCTTGAGAGTTGGATAGTGTGAGCCTCTAATAAGTATTGGCAGCTCTGTTTTCTGGAGGAAACTTCACTGCACCAGCTTTTAAATATTTTTGCTCTCTATATCTTACTTCCTAGCTTGTTAAATATGTTTTCTTTTTAGTGTTAGTTTTCCATTGAGAAAACTAGCTGGAGCCTAGAGATGTCTTCTCTTAGTGCTTACACGTAGCAATTCCAGTGAGGATATGAGCTTGCAAAAGGGAAAGGTAAACAAAATCTCCCCTAGGTAGACATGGATCTTCTCCATCTGGTGAGATAAGAACCAATACTGTTTTATGTTTTAACAATTCTATTTTTATATATAAATACTGTCCTGGAATTAAATTAACAGAGTAGAGCTTGTAAAAATGACATTTGAATTTACACTGCTGTTTGTCTGGCTTATTTAATTTAATTGACAATATCACAGTATAGAGCTACTTATGGAGCTGCTGTTCAGGCTTGATTATTTTCAATTTGTGGTTGAAAGTCTGCTGTACAGTGTTAGGAGAGTTTTTTTGTTTATAAAGAAACGTTTATTTCTTCTAGAGTGTTTGTAAGTAACTTTCTAAGTGAGGTGGTATGAAATGACAGCTTGCTAAGCAGCAGTAACTTCCAGTGGCAAAGGACTGGTGTTGAGATTTCTTTGCATTAGACATGATCACACTGCTTTCCAAACATTAGCCCACAATTGTTTTTTTTAAATGCATCACTTTAGAGAGGTGCCAGGGGGTTCAAAGGAGTTTCTGTCTCCAGATCTGTTTAGCTGAGTGTGAATTTCCAACTACCAAGATTGTGCAGGGGATGTTGTCCAGTTAATATGATGCACTGTGATGCTTTAACTCAAAGGAAACTGTAGCTGGACAAAATCACTGACAGTGTCTTACTTTGTCCTTTTCCTTTTTTTCTCTTTACAGTAAAGAAAGCTAAACTCCATGGACCACCAGGTAAGTCATTCTCTACTGCTTGCTTGCAGCAATGGGGACCCCTGCTCTCTCACTGCTGTTCGTGCTGCTCCCTCCAGTTTTTCTCCACCTCATCTCAGCTCCTCCATGTTCTCCTTAGGAGTGACATAATCTACCTTGAGAATCCAGGCAGTTTGAGTTAGTAGAAAACTTGAGGCTGTGACCTGGTGTCACAGTGGTAAGAAAACTCTGTCTGCTCAACCTGACTTGAACAGGTGATGAGTGAGGAAATGTGTTCCTTTGCTGTCACCCTTCCCCACCTAGCGCTCTCATCTCATCCTGCGTCTGTCCCTGTTCAAAACAGGGTCTGAAAATGTCCACTAAGCACAACTGGTGTGTGTGTCTGTGGATGCAGTACGTTCTCGATCCTGACTGGGATTGCTGGGTGGAACTGCAGAAGTGAATCGTTCTCTTACTTGGCAGTCCCTAATGCCTACGCTTGGAATTAAAATCCCATCCTATAGTTTTGTGTCTGCCTAATAAAACAGACAGCTGGTGACACCCAAAATTTACAGTCTGGGCAACTTCTTTGCACTGTGGTTCAGAAGCTAGCAAGGAATCCCTTAGCAAGCAAATAGATTTATCAGTTGAAATTTGATGTACAGCTTACAAAAAAATGAGCACTTACATGATAAGCGTTTATTTATAATAACTTCTGGAACAACACCTCTTCAGGCGTTGAGATCTGGAACAGTTGCACAGCTGTATTCATAATTTATTTGTTCAGCTTTATTCTTTGGATATAGCTGAACAAATAGTTCATGGTTATGGAAGAAAACCCTCCAGGACTCCTCCATATTCTGTGACAGGTCAAGATCTGTCTGTGCACCAACCTTGTATTTCCAGGGAAAGAAAATTGAGTGCCCATACTGGAAGGGAGATAGTGTATACTTTATTCTTTCCCTAATCAAGAAGTCTGCTCACAAATGCAAAATATTTGTTCTCTAGTCTAGTTTTAACTCAGCCAAGGTGTGTGGTTTCACTGAGAAGCTCAGTGTCCCAGGCGGATGCAGGAGTAAAATAGACAGGGAGGGGTAATGCAGTAGTGAGTGACTGGATATGAAGGAATCACAATTCAGTGACTCTGCCTCCTTCCTGAGTTTCTAGATCATGTAATTTCTGTTTCTTCCCTTTATGTTAGTATATTGGGAGCTAGATGCTGAGATGTACTGTAAGTAACCCACAGCAAGGGTGCATGACAATCATGCAATTGTGGAATGTTAATGAGTTGGACGAGACCTGAAGAATCATCTAGTCCCATTCCATGGGCTGGGACACCTCCCACTAGTCCAGGTTGCCCAGTGCCTTACTGACCTGGCCTGAAACACTACCAGGACTGGGCATCCCCAGCTTCCTTGGGCAACCTGTGCCAGTGTCTCAATACCCTCACACTGAAGAACTTGTTCCTAATATCTAACTAAATTTCCCCTCTTTCAATTTGTACTTACTATTCCCTGTCCTATCGCTGTGGTCCTTGATGAAGAGTCCCTTTCTGGATTCCCTGTGGGCCACTTCAGATACTGGAATATTGCTTTGAGATCTCCACACAGCCTTCTCTTCTCTAGATTGAACAGCCCCAACTTTCTGAACTTGTCTTCGTAGGGGAGCTGCTCCACTCTTCTTACCAACATTGTTNAATTTCCCCTCTTTCAATTTGTACTTACTATTCCCTGTCCTATCACTGTGGTCCTTGATGAAGAGTCCCTTTCTGGATTCCCTGTGGGCCACTTCAGATACTGGAATATTGCTTTGAGATCTCCACACAGCCTTCTCTTCTCTAGATTGAACAGCCCCAACTTTCTGAACTTGTCTTCGTAGGGGAGCTGCTCCACTCTTCTTACCAACATTGTTTCCTCCTCTGGACTTGTTCCAACACTTCCATGTCCTTCTTATGCTGGGGATGCCAGAACTGTATGCAGTAATCCAGGTGGGAAGTTACAAGAGTAGAGGGCATGAATTGCCTCCCTCAGCCTGCTGCCCGTGCTCCTTTGGATGCATCCTAGGATACATCTGGCTTTCTGGGCTGTGAGCACTCACTGCTGGCTCATGTTGAGTTGCTCATCACCAACTTCATGAG
>VZTR01010050.1:161989-184983 GCA_013400775.1 Chaetops frenatus | reverse complement strand
TGAGAAGCTCAGTGTCCCAGGCGGATGCAGGAGTAAAATAGACAGGGAGGGGTAATGCAGTAGTGAGTGACTGGATATGAAGGAATCACAATTCAGTGACTCTGCCTCCTTCCTGAGTTTCTAGATCATGTAATTTCTGTTTCTTCCCTTTATGTTAGTATATTGGGAGCTAGATGCTGAGATGTACTGTAAGTAACCCACAGCAAGGGTGCATGACAATCATGCAATTGTGGAATGTTAATGAGTTGGACGAGACCTGAAGAATCATCTAGTCCCATTCCATGGGCTGGGACACCTCCCACTAGTCCAGGTTGCCCAGTGCCTTACTGACCTGGCCTGAAACACTACCAGGACTGGGCATCCCCAGCTTCCTTGGGCAACCTGTGCCAGTGTCTCAATACCCTCACACTGAAGAACTTGTTCCTAATATCTAACTAAATTTCCCCTCTTTCAATTTGTACTTACTATTCCCTGTCCTATCACTGTGGTCCTTGATGAAGAGTCCCTTTCTGGATTCCCTGTGGGCCACTTCAGATACTGGAATATTGCTTTGAGATCTCCACACAGCCTTCTCTTCTCTAGATTGAACAGCCCCAACTTTCTGAACTTGTCTTCGTAGGGGAGCTGCTCCACTCTTCTTACCAACATTGTTTCCTCCTCTGGACTTGTTCCAACACTTCCATGTCCTTCTTATGCTGGGGATGCCAGAACTGTATGCAGTAATCCAGGTGGGAAGTTACAAGAGTAGAGGGCATGAATTGCCTCCCTCAGCCTGCTGCCCGTGCTCCTTTGGATGCATCCTAGGATACATCTGGCTTTCTGGGCTGTGAGCACTCACTGCTGGCTCATGTTGAGTTGCTCATCACCAACTTCATGAGGTTTGCACAGTCCCACCTCTCCAGCCTGTGCAGGTCTCTCTGGATGGCATCCTTTCCCTCCAGAGCATGACTGCACCAAACAGCTTGGTGTCATCAGTGAACTTGCTGAGAGTGCCCTTGATCCCACTGTCACTAACAAAGATAATGAACAGTATCAGCTGCATTTCTGATGCCTGAGGGACACCACTTCTCACTGGTCACCAGGTGGACAATGAATTGCTGGCCACAGGTCTTTGGATGTGGCCATGTCTTGGTTTGGGGGCAAATTTGGGAGGAAACTTCTGAAAGGGGTCCCTCCGGAAAGCAGATCCAAGCCACATCTCCCCGACTTGGTTCGGGAACTAGATTTCCTTGGAGAAAAGTGGAAAAAACTATTTATTTAACAAAACAAAACGCCTACAAGCATAAAGAACGAACAAATCTACACAATAAAACCCTCTTGCCGTTCTGACGAGATGGCAAATTCAGAAAAAAGTCCTTTTTTGTGGGTGTGTCCTTGGCTTTTATCTCCGTTTCAGTCTCTCTAAGGCCCAGGTCTCTCTTTCTCTCTCTTGGGCCCAGCGTCTTGGCTGCAGTGCAGCTTGGGGGTGGGCCCCCCCCCTCCCCAGGCGATAGTCTCGATGTTCTTGGACTGAACAATATCAGAACAGTCTCAAAAAACCTTTGGCTTCAGCTAATTAAAAATAAAAACCAACCAAAAAGCAAAAAAGGAAAAAAAAAAACCCACAAAAGAGAGCAAGCTCTGCTGCCCATGCAGACAACACACCGAGTCTAGCAGAAGTGAGTGCTGAAGGTGTTATCTTTATGTTTTGAAAACAGCTCCCTCCGATGTTCCAGCATTTGCTCTCAGATCCAGCCTTAAAGGCACAATAATTAATTTTTATTATTTCTGAACTAAACAGATGAACGGGGATAAAAGCATCATACAGTCAACCTAGGACAGGCCAGCCAGCCAGGTCTTTATCCACAGAATGCTCCATCCATCAAATCCATGGCTCTCTGATTTGGAGACAAGGATGTTGTGCAGGACAGTGTCAGATGCTTTGCACAAGTCCAGGCACACAGTATCAGTTACTCTGCCCCATCCACTAGTACTGTAGCCCTGTCATAGTAGGTCATCAAATTTGTCAGCCATGATTTCCCCTTTGTAAAGCCACGTTGGCTGTTATATCTTTGTTTTCCATGTCAAATTCTAACTGTGACTTGATTGAGATCAAACACTGGGAATAGATGCAGCAGGACACTGAAGTATTAAAATATGTAGGCTGCTTTCTGGGTACTTACCATGTCTTGTTCCAAGCTGTTTGAAACTGATAGATAGGTCTAGGGTGGTAATTCCTCTAAACAGGGAGTTTGTTCATTCTTGAATGCTAATATTCAAACTTTGAATGTGTCTGTGCTTTGCTGCTTTTGGTTTTATTAGCAAAGAGATAGCAGAAACTAGGAAAAATGTTCTTCCAGGACTTTTCTTCAGATCTAAAATAGAAAGCAAAAATCTAGACAGCGGCTGTCTTGTCAAGATGTGTGATGTGGTTTTCCTAGATCGGGTCAGTTTCAGCATACTTACCAATAAATCTGTATTTTTCTTCTGCCTTTGACTGGCCTGTAAAGTTCTTCGTGGACTCACAAGTGGACACCTGGGTTGGGACTAGGAGAGCAGTTGGGTCAGAAGGAAAAAGATGATTTGACTTGCTGGTATGTTTTGCAAGAGTTTTTTTTCACTCTGCTTGGTATTCATGATGGGTCCTGTGCCTTCAGGCTCTCCTCTTCCTCTTGTCTGCATTTCAGGAGCAACATCATACTAAATGTCTGTATTCTTTAGAGTTGTACACTTTGTCCCTGTCTTACTGCAAGTGAACAGTTGGATGTTTTTGTTCATTTGTGCTTGGGTTTCTAAAAAAGCTGAGATTGAAAATTTGATGCAGGTGAAAAGCATCTTGAACGTTTGGCTTCTTTAACCCAGTGATATCTTCCCATATGGGCTTTTCATCTGGGGTCTCTCTGGAGGCACTGTATGAACTGAAGATGTTGCAGTGTTGCAGGTGATTTGATGAAGGGGTATTATGATGGAGATAACATTTTGTGTCTCATTCCCCAGATAAATTCAATACGTATGTGACCTTGAAAGTGCAAAATGTGAAGAGCACGACGGTGGCCGTGCGAGGTGACCAGCCCTGCTGGGAACAGGATTTTATGTTGTAAGTATGGTGGTTGAGTCCTTCTGTAGCCCTGGTGTTCATACAGACCTGCTAGTGTGTGTAGGAGTTTGGATAGGTAAAATGCACAAGCCTGGTGACAACCTAAATAATCTTCTTTCCTGTGTGGTGGAGGGTGTGTGTTGGGAGATTGTCTCTACTGGTGCCATGGCAGGTCTGTCTCATGGTAGTGAGAGGCCAAATCTGAGGTTGAACTGGGAAGTTACTGTGTGAGTTGGGTCTGGATTGATGTCCTTGGCCATTATGNACATCATAGCTTAGCCAAGGACTAAAGGCCCATGGCTGAGCTTAAATGGAGCTTCTGGGTGTGGGTGTTGGTGGCTGGAGAGGCTGGTCAGGACACTTAAGGGCTGTTGTTAGTGCAGTCAGAGCCTCTGTGAGGTGATCTTTGTTACCTTAGTTGGGAGCTGCTCCATGAGCAGCAGAACCAGTTCATTCCAACTTTTCCAGGGCTTCTGGTGCAGTTGGTGCTTCTGATTTGCTTTGGTCTCACAAACCTGACATGTAGCCAAGGATTTCCCAGTATCTTTTAGAATGATAGAGGGTTTTTTTCTGGTGGATGAATGACTTATTGATTATATTGCATCTGGTTCTGTTTCCATAGCTTTGTAAATTGAAGTAAATTTACTTAATGGAGGGGAATGAAGTTGTATTCCTCTTGTGGGCTCAAAGCTAGTGCTGCTGTTTCTGAGTGGGTTTGAGGTGTTTGCATGATATCTGTAGTAAGAGACCCCCATGGAATTTTGTAAATATGTTTCCTAATCCAGCAACAGTTTGTTTCTCCTCAGCTGAAAGTGGGAGGTTGTTGCCTCAGGTTAAGGAGGTTACCTGGGTCAGTGCAATATTTTCATCATAGCTGTGCTCTTATCTCCCTTGTTTGGTGGCACTCTGCTTTTGGAGCAGCATGAGAGTTCTGTGCTCCTGCATGGAGAGTCTGGAGCCTGTCCTGTGGCATCTGGTGAAACACACACACTCCTAAACACCAGCATCTGCTCAGCTCTGCTGCTCCTGGTCAGGCAGAGGCCATGACTGTCACTGATGTAAAACATTCAGGACTGGGTAAGGCTGGGATAAGGAATTGTACCTGTCCTCCAAATCACATGCCCATGCTCAAACTACTAACTGTTTCTGCCTGTGATTTGTGCTCATCCTGTGGGCAGGAGCTAGCTTTAAACGTGGACAGCTACAGAGGAGACTTCTCAGCAGTGATTTAAGAAAGCACTTGAATGTGTTGGATGAAGGCTTCCATGGTTGCTCCTCTTCCCTCCCCTCAAGCAGCTCCTGGAGCTGCACTCTGGTATCAGCTGGGAGCTTAGCTAGCATGCTGTAAGGTCACTGAGATGCTTTATAATTAGTTGCTAGGGAATATGGAAGCAGAATATTAGCTGAACTACCTCTCCATTACTGTCCCTGCTTTAGCCGGGCAACTCTACAGTAGTTCTGGTGTCTCTTCATAACAGAAATATTACACGTGAGAATGAAGGTGTTTTGCATGATCCTGTGTACATTAAATTGTCCTAGGGGAGATAGTGCTGGTATTCCAATACTGCTGTTCTCTAGTTTGCACTTTTTCTTTCTGGAGTTGGAAAAAGATCTGGAGCAGAGCAGTTTTTCCCCAAGGGAAAGATGCTTTTGCTGTCTGTGCTGTGTTTACCTTTTTCATGAGGCATAGTAGAAGAATAGAACACAAGCAAAAAAATGCTTCCTATCTGTGTTTGTTGGTTTTGCTGCCAAACTCCTTGTGAGACATAACACTGCAGAATTTGGGCCTCTGAGGTTGTTTGAGATTTGGCTATTTACCAGACCAGTGAAGCACTTCAATGTATTCCTTGGAGACATCTTTGAATTTCGAAGCAGCTTTAAAAGAATTGCATATTTGCTGCATATTTACAGGAAACACCTCGAATGAAAGTGGTTATTGATGTTTAGAACACGGTGATTAAATTGGTGTTGAAGTTGTGAGAAATACCTTTATTTAATTCGTCTGTGTATCTGGAAAGGGAGGGACACCAAATTTCAGTCTCAGCTCTTTTGTTCTTAGACGCTGTTCTGCATCTAACCAGGAGGTGGAGAAAGGGAGACACAAAGGCAATCAAAGCCACTGTACAGAAATTCTTTTTATTTATTATTATTACCTGGTGACCTGTCCTTTGGCGTTCTGTAGAGGAGCTCATTGGGTGTATCATGACCAGTGTCTTGCTCTGACAGTGTATGTTGGAGCAAAGTATTTGATTTTACACTGTGACTGAAAATAGAGTATTTCTTCCTTCCCTTCCCTTTCTGGCCTCACACTGTTCCAGCCAGCAGACAGACAGCCATCATCAGCCTGCAATCAGATGAATATCAAGCAGGGTGAGGGCAGAGCAGTGCTGGTACAGCTGTTGGCTGTACTGAGTAACCCTATCAGAACAGAGAATGCTGGAGACTCGATTACAAGATGCTAGCAGTAAATTCATAGAAGGCTGTGTAATAGCTTGATTTTGAACTGTTGTAGACTTAGCCGCTCAAGTACTGGACACTCCTAACCTCAGTTCCTGTGTCTCAAACAAGAACAGAAGCACGTGGATTTAAAACAGACATTTCTGTGCTTTACTGTAGCTGTAGGGTTTGTCTTGAACCTTGTAGATATGATGTTCTCTTCTAGTTGTAAGAAGGAGGCAAAGTTCAATTGGACGCTTGGGTTTGCAGCAGTTCTTTCTTAATCTGGCCATGATGGCAGTCTATAGAAATAAGACAGTAACATGCTTTTAAATTTCCTTGGTAGCTGTAACATGGATGTATTTGGGCAGAGGGCAGCAGCACTGACTGTCCGAGATGCCTACTTTTGGGGATTAACAGTTGCAATAAAGGGAAGCCCTGAGCTTGAAAAATTACAGGTTACAGCCTTTCTTCATGATAAGTGTGAGACAGCTGTGACATCATCAGACAGCTCAGGATTCTTCTCTACTTTATTGTTTTTACCAGTGTCTGCTGTGTATGTGTTAGGCAGTTGTGAAGTAGGCATGTTATGAACCAGCATGCAGAAGCAAGGCATAAATGCTGTAAAACATTGAGAAGAAGCAAATTTGAGATGCATCCTTTTGTTAATGAGAGGAAAGATGTTTGTGAAAACCTTCAGGTCAGTATTTCCAAGCCCCTGTCACTCAGTGGCCATGTGGAAGTATCTAGTGCTGGAGTAGAAGTGGTGCAACACAGCCCTGAGCAATAGGTAGTGCTGCTGATGCAGCTGTACTGGATTTGGGACTGTTACTTTTGGCTAGGAGTAGCTCCACTCACAGATAAGTATCGGCATGTTTGCACCTGCCAGAGTACACTTGTGTTGCTGTGCTGCCAAGGGAGACACTCACTTTGTTAGAAATGGGGTGCCTGATGACAAAGAACAGCTCACCTCTAGGTTTTGGTCCAAGGTACACTTCCTCCTCCTGTGTACATAGCTGCAGAGATGAGTTGCCTGCTGGCAGTTCATGCATGACATAGTTCAGGGTTTTAGTTTGCACTCTTTGTGTAATTAGTATTAAACTGTGAGTTACTAGAAACTGGTGTTCCCTGTGAGTACAAGCTACGTCAGCTACACACTTCCAGGAGCTCTCTGTAGCTTGACACAGCTCTGTGGAAATAATTCACTGGTATAATCATGGTGGTAATGGAGAACATGAAACAAAATGAGATTGTATTCTGCTTTTTTCTCATCTGTGCTGTCTTTACCTTTCTTGCAGCGAGATCAGTCGGCTGGACCTGGGCCTGATTGTGGAAGTATGGAACAAAGGACTGATATGGGACACCCTGATTGGGACCGTGTGGATTGCTCTGAAGGCCATTCACCAATCTGATGAGGTTAAGATGACAGAGAGCCTTTATCTACTCCAGTGTTGATAATTAATGCATTACAAATCTGGTCTGATGCAGCCCAGACTGAGCTCCTCAGCAAATCTTCCACTTACAAAGTCAGGAAGGCTGAGTGAGCAGAGAGGGCTGTCTCATCACATTGGTGTTGATTTTGTAGTGAGATCACAACTGAGATTACGCAGGACTCTTTGGTCTCATTTCACTTGTGTGGACTCAAGAACTAGGGATCTGTTAAGGAGCACAGACAAGTGTCCGAAGTCTTAAGGACTGACTGCTTGCTGTCATGGTCAAATTTCTATGACTTACTGCTAAAGGCCTCTGTCTTTTCCAGCTGACAAGGTCAGCCCAGAGCACATCTGCAGTATCTTCTTAGAGCTTCTGTTTGCAGTGTTAAAAGGTGTACCTTGTGCTAATATATATGGACAAAAATAGGAGGTGGGATGTGCCAGTGTCTGTAACTGCCCTAACTACTGACTTTGGCAGTTGTTGCAGCTATCATTTTTAACTTTAATTTTAGGGTATTTACTTAGAAGATTATTGGATTTGAGCAGGGAGAGATAGATTATATTTTGCATAAAAGGAAAAGAGTGGGGATACCCTGCATTGTGGCCATGAGGTCTGTCTGGTGCTCAGTTCCTCTCGCTGTCCAGACACTCCTCAGTCCTGCCTTTGAGGGTTTGCCTTTGCAGTTCCATTGAGAAGGCAGCAGTTCTTTTGCTGCTTGCCCTGGTAAATGTCTCTCAGATTTGGAAGAAATTCAGTTTGGAAGAAAAAGCCAGTGCATGCTGAATGGATGTAATTTGATGTTAAAATAGTGTTAATAATGCCTCAAAGTTCTTTTTGGACTGTTTTAGCAGATATGTGAGGGTTGGTGCATAAAGTTCTTCAGACTTGAATGTTTGTTCACTTAAGACCTTTGATTCGTAGGAAGGTCCTGGGGAGTGGTCTACGCTGGAGGCAGAAGTTGTAATGAAACATGATGAAATCTGTGGAACCAAAAACCCGACTCCTCATAAAATTTTGCTGGATACAAGATTTGAATTACCTTTTGGTGAGTGCATTTCCATAACTTAGCCATCGTGGTGACAGTGGAGAGAAAGTGAGAACAACTTAAGTTTTATAATCAAGTTTTGTTCATTCTCAGTTCAGTCACTGTAGTTCAGTGGAGGTCATGTGTCTGGTATTCATTTTTTGGTTGGCTTCTTTATAACAATATCTAAGTAAGTATGAAATATTTGAGAGTCCCTGGGTGCTGGAATATTTAGACTAGCAGCATTTTTTTTTTCTAACAGTGTTTCAGGATTGTGTAGTCACACATTTTCTTCCTGAGCAGGGAGCATTTGCTTCTTTGAATCTAGACAAATTTGGCTCTAGAAGAGGTCAAGTGTGTTGTTAGAGCTGTTCTGTGGTGAATGCACGTAGCCCTTTTATTTGTGTGCAGTTCAGTTAGTGAAACATTAATGCTTAGTGCTCCTGAACATTATCATTAGCAGAGTATATAAATAACTTAATGTTGTCGGAACTGCCTTTCTGGCAATTACTTGTGGTTGAAAAATACAGAATATGGAAAAGCAGCTAATTGGAGCAAACTGATCTCAAGTAAAGTTGTATGTAATTTTTAAATTTCATTTTACTTAAGCAAACAAAAACAGACCCCAAACCAAATAAACCCCAAAAGTAAGGCCTTAGCCAGAATGCATCCCAGGCTTATGTAACTTCTCTCCCCAACTCTTGCCTGAGAGATGATGCTTTTTGGGTTTGGGCTATTTTTTTTTTTCCATGCACTGAGCATTGAGGTGTTTCAAAGTGTTCTGTCATTGCAAGACTCATCCCTCCCCCTCTGCCAGTTGCATCCTCTTTGCTGCAAAGCCCTAGTCAGTGTGAGCAATTTGTATCGTGCTCTAAGGCGGGGTAGAGCATTTGTGCAGGCACTGGCATTTGGTCAGCACCTGTCAGGATTGTCCATCTGCTGTGGGAAGAAGTTAGGATATCTGTGGGTCCCATACTCCCCTTCCTAGTGCAGGGGAGGGTGGAGGCCTTGATCCTGCAGCTGGACAGTGAATAAAAAATGGTGTTTTGTGCTCTGAGTGCACAGTCCCCTGGATGGTTGTACTTCAGAGGCAGCACAGTGTTCTGTAGATGCAGTGGCGCTGCTCTTTAACTGCAGTCCAGTGTGCAAAGGGGAAGAGGTACCTGACACTTCAGCTGTCCTGACAGCTGTCTGATGTTGGTCAGGAGCCATCCCTCTTCCCCATGGAAATATCCTGGTGTTCAACTGCTGCTTCTGTGGGAAGTTTATTACTGAAGTTACTTGTTATCCAAGAGGAGGAACAAGCCTGTTACACCTCACCAGAAAATCCTGGTTCTTTGGTATAAGTATTGAGGATTTTGAAAGGGACAGAACAAGCACACAGAGCTGAAAGCTTGTAGCCACTGCCTTCTCATCTTAATTCATTCTGACACACTTCATTGTAAACTATCTCTGCTTTAAAAGAAAATGAAGTTCTGGTGTCTTCCTTTGTATTGAGAGTGTCCAAAAGAGAATTTACTTTCTTCTGCCATTCATGTTATGGACTGCATTGCATTTTGAGGCATTTTTTTCAAGTATGAGAAAACAGACTCCATGTCTAACTGTGTTAGAACATCTGAATTTTAAAAATCAAAATATTTCAGGTAATAATGTGTCTTCTCCCTAGTACTATACTCAGAGGACTTTTTCCTTCTTTCTTTCAGGGTGATTTATACTATTATAAATTTTTTTATTTGGACAAGTAGAATTTCATGCAGAGCAGTAAATAAGTAAAAGGATTTTTGTGATTCTTCTGTTTTTGACACAGTTGATCACTTAAAGCACACCTGTTAATTATTTCTTTGCTTACTATGCCAAGTACTGAAATAACAGGGATTCCACACTGTTGTGTTGAACGGTTTTTCTTATAGGGTGTGAAAAGTTGTCTGTCTGTCCAGGGTTTCATAATGTCCAGGAAAAACTGAGTGATGAGTTAGCTCTTCAAAGGCTGCTCTTCCCTAGAAAGTGCTGCAATTTTTGCTTTGATCTCCATTTTCAGTCTGAGGTGCCATGGCAAGGTCAGAAGCAGGCTGAAAAGCAGGAGGCACTAAGGATGTGTCTTATTCCTCTAGAAAGTGGCGTCCACCCACGTCACCTTCTCCAGTGGTGCTTCCCCTCACACCATGACTAAATGTCTCCTGCCATCATCTTTGGGACAGAGAAGGACTCTGCCCAAAATGGATTAGGCTCTGTCTCCTTTCCCAGACACTGTGAGATTTGGAGGGGTGCATGGAATCCACAGCACTGCCTCTGCATCTCTCTTGATGGATTTGCAGGTCAGTTTCCTTTTAGCTGGATGGCAGCAATATGGATTCTTAGTGCCCTACACGTTAGGATTCTTTGTCATATGAGTTAAGAGCTGCTACTTCATCCCTACACAAGGAACTAAATGGATCACTGATGGGCTGTGAAGTTCTTAAGTCAGCAGCTGGGCCGTAAAGGCAAGATTTTAATAAGACCAGGTTTGGAGTGACACTTAGGAATATTGTGTATCATGTTTTGTTTCCCAGGTGAAGATCTCGTGGCTATTGTAGATGCATGAGAACCAGAGTGATGTGTGGGCTCATGTACAGCTTGTACCGCTTTTCAAGTTGGGTAAAACACTTCTGCCTGGAATAGCAGCTTTAAAAAACTTGTTTGTTCTCCTGTTTGGCTGTGCTTCTGTGCTTTTTGTCTCATTTCTGGCTGCTGTCTCATTTAGATGCACACAGATGCAGTACCCCATGTTATTCAATGTATTTAAAATATTTCTTTGTACTTAGGTGGAGCTTGTGAGATTTTTAAGGGTTTGTAAAGGAGAACAAATTAATTTGAAAAACAGAAAAGCTGAAGCCCTTGATGTAAAACATGATTGTGTATGCAAAGAGGTTTAGAAGCTGGTTTGTTGTTTGCACTATATTTATCCTGGATTAGTTTGCTGTTTCTGCTTCTACCTCATACATTCAAGATTATTCCTTCCTGGTATCTCTTCTGCTGGTACTCTGGAGAGTGGCAGCCAGTAAAGCTGAAATAAATGCAAAATGTGCTGATGCTGATAGTGGTAGTATATGATGAAGGCAATTAGAGTTTTTAATTTTTTTTCTTTTTCGTATAAAGCCGTTTCCAAGTATTTACCAGGCTTGGAGTTGGGAGGCAGTCATCGCCTAACAAGGATTGGTGGGAGTTTAGTCTCTGCTCCTGGTGATAGAAGATAAGCTTTTCTGAGGTCATGCAGGAGTTAAACTTCGTCGATGGCCAGATTTGTAATGGGACAAAGAACACTGATGGTGGCCTTCATGGGTCCCCTGTGTGTCCCATTGCATGTTCCAGATGCAGCAGTTGCCCTGTGGTCAGTTAGTGTGACATCAGCCCATGCTGTACAGGGGAGGGCAGCTCTGTGGGCCCGTCTGTGTTGCATATCTGTGCGATGGACTGCAGTGCTGGGGACCAGGCTGTCGTGGGATGCTCTCTGCCAGCCTCATGTTCTTGAATGTTGAGTCTCACAGAAACAGAACGACTGCAAATCCCCTGCTACAAAAATGCAACAAAGAGTGAGGATGGGAAATGTGAGGCATTAGTGAGCGTTAATATTAACCTGTAGGGTGAGAAGCATTTTTGTGCTTTATAATCTATTAAAAATGGCAATAAACTGCCTTCTTCATGGCAAGAAGTGGTTTTTAGCTGAGACAGGCTGGAGCCACTTCCTCCTCTGATCATATCTGTTTCTTCTTTGGAATAAGACAGACAAGGAAGGGATACAGCTTTCCTTGGTTGGTTTTGAAAATTTTCTGGTAGGAAGAAGACAACCTTGCTATTATTATTTTGATGCAGTGAGTGTGTGTTGGCACAGACTTTTCAGGATGCTGCTTTTCAAGTGTAAAATTGTTTTGCTTGATAGCAATTTTACTCTGTCCCCCTTTTTTAGAAGTGCAGTGACTGTGTGCAAATCTCTCACAGGATGCAGTACTCAAAAATGCTTCTGGCACCCAAACTATAGTAGTTTGGTTCTGTGCCAAGCAGTTTCTAGTACATAATTGGAGTGAAGATGCTTTTAGTATTCTCAGCACTTGCAGGGTGGAAGCATGCTGCTCTGCATCTAACCATGAGGTGGGGTAAATGTCCTTTGCTATTTTAGTGTCTTGGGAAACGAACAGAAAGGAAAGCTCAGCTCAGCAAAGTCATTTCAGTGAGAACTTACAAAGATTCCCATACATTGGAAAGGGAAGAAATTTGGGCTGGGAAGAGGGGAAGCCAGGTGAGTGCTTGTAGGAAAGTGGGGAGAGAGAGGGTATCACCTTCGCTTTCAGCACTTTTTCCCACTCCTGCCAAGCTGGGTTTTGCACCAGTTCAGGACTTGCTGCCTTGGAAAAACTTAGAAGGCACAAGGTGATGTGCAAGGTTCAGAGCAAGGACCAGCAAACCTGAGGAGAAGAAATGTTATAGGGCTGAAATGTCTGATGGTTGCCAAGCTAGAGATCTTTAAGCAAGAATGCTGTCATATTTAGCTACCTGAAGGAGGTTTAACTGAGTGAAGTGGTCTGTATGGATGCATCAAATTCTTGTCTTATTTCCTTCCTCAGTCTGACAGGTCACTGCTGAAAAGTACTGCTGTGTGCCCGTTCCAGGTGTTAGGGCACTTATTTGCTCTGAGCAGTCTCACCTGGGGCCTCCACCCCACACCCCTGTTCATGTGCCCAGGAATCCTACATCAGCTCAACTTGGGGCCTTCAGTCCTGAGTGATGGTGTGGGAGTTGCTCATCCCCCATCCCAGCCATTGCCATGTCTGTGCCTGCTTATGGGGCCTGCAGATTCAGGCCTGGAAACCAGGAGCTCAGAGAGCAAGAGGTTCAGCTTCCAGCTGAGGATGGCAGTAAGAGCAAGGACAGTAAAGCTTGCAGTGTGTCCTGGTTTGAAGGACAGGTGTCTGCTAAGGAAGGCAGGGGACCTCCCTTGGAATGAAAAAAAAAAAAATTGTAACCCTTTCCCTTCGAATTATCGTAATTCTGAAATTAAGGGGGCTCACAGGCAAAGATATGGGGAACGGAATAACAGTTCTTTACTAGTATTTATAATAAAACAAAGAAACAACAGCTACAAAGGCACTAACAACAAACAGAAGCAGAAACCCAGTGAGAACCTGTTAGCTCGCAGGCACTTCTGATGCAGTGACAGTCACAGTTGGTAGGGGGCGCTGGTGGCGCGGGCTCGGGGGGGCTCGTGGCGGTGGTGTGGTGGATCCTCCCCCCCACACACACAGCCGGGACGGGGAGGGATGGAAAAAAAAAGTTTTGCTTTCACAAACCCCCTTGAGCAGTGGATCTCGGTGTCCTGGCGAGGCTCTCAGGAAAGGAAAAACAGCAGGCTGGGACGGCACGGTGTCTCGGTAGGCAGGGGGTGCAGAGGCTGTAGCGCCGTGAAACCCAGAGCAGCTCCGGAGCAGCGGCAGGGACGGGGCAGCGGCAGCCCTGCCTCCAGCAGAGCAGGGAGAGGCAAACTCAGGGATCCCGGGCACCCACACAGATGGTGACAGGTCCTGGTTCCGGACAGAGACTCCTTCCACAGCAGAAGAAAAACAGCTCTCCCGGCGAGGTCCAGCAGCAACAGCAGCCCCTCCAACCTTTCTCCTCGGCGGCTCAGAGCAAGAGTCCCGTCCCCTCCTCCAGCCAAACCTTTTGCCCGCCCCAAACTCCAAGGTACCCCCACCCTGCTGGGAGAAAAAAAACCTCTCCCAGCTGGACAATACCTGTTTCCCTCAGTTTAATCACTTCTTTTGTTCCCCTTAAGTACCCGGCCATTATGGTCCCTTAGCAACTGATGGGGGGAAAAAATTCCACAGGTGAAGAGAAACAAAAAAAGGAGGAACACCCAAACCCCAACAAGTGTTTCTGTGTTGGTTTCAAATGAATATGCACCAAAAGCTATTGAATCTACCTGCCCATCTTCTCTCTGTTGTTTTTCAGCAGTTCTGTTTCACTGACATGTGGCCTTGCTCCTTGTGTTCACCAAGCATTATGTCAGTGGAATCCTGAGATAGCATCAGGTGGCCTCTCTCTGGACTAGTTTAGCTTTTTAAGGAGAAATTAATGTAGTGGAGTAATTTCCATTGTAGCCTAAAGCTGAGCAGTGATGCAGGAGCTGGCCAGTGGATGTGGTCTTGCAAGGAATCTGTGATCTCTGTGCTAGGGATTTCTTCTCAGTGCATTCCAAAGAAGCAGCTGCAACAGAACTGCTGTCTGAGGCAAAACACACCAGAAGCTTGCTCAAAAAATAGAGAATTCTATCTCACTGGGATTTCTTTTGAGCAGGTAACTTGACTCAAGATCATAGGCCAGTTTCTTCACGTTTGAAGTTTGCTGTACAGTAATTTTACTGATATTAGTATTGATGACAAGAATTTCTCTGAGATAAAGAAGATATCATTACATCAGCTGTTATCCAGACAGAAGCTGATTTTTATCTCTGACTTGCATAAGAAGCTGTTTCAATAGAAGCAGCAATCATGCAGTAAAACTTTAATAGCTCTGTTTATGAAATGGGCATCTGGGATATAAGATAGGAACAGTAAATGCAAGAGACAAGTGTTGCTCTTGATGCCTGGGCATGCCACTACACCATGGTGTACGGGAAAGCATTGAGGCCTACCCTGAGACATCCTCAATTTCTGCAGTGCTGATGGTAGTCATTGCTTCACCCCTCCTCAGTCTCTTTAATCTTGATTTCAGGCTCCAGATTTGAGTTGTTTGGGCTCTGACTTTTAGTCCTCAGTTCATGAGTTTTTCTTCACCTCTTAGAGAAGCGATTTCTTTCCAAGACAATTCCATGGGTTTTGCTGTCATTTTTGGATTGTTTCAGGTCATTGTTGGAGTTTGTCCTCTTAAACCTATGCTGATAGCCATTCAGTTCACTGATGCCTTCTTTCTAGATCAATTCTACCCAGATTTGCTTTGAATGTCAACTCTAATTTGCACAGAGACTATCTAATAAATCTGTGCAGCTGTGATCCAAGGCCCCGATGATGAAAAACATGTATGTGTTTCTGCAACTCTCGTAGTTGTGGAATAGTCTCTCATGTTTCTTGTACCTTGTTTTCCAATAGGTTTTAACAACAAAGTAATATACTGTACATCAGAAAGAGCAGCTGGCTTTGTGTCTTTTGGTTAAAATAAATTACCTTGGTCTCCTTCCAAGCAAGTAGAAATGGGTTGTCTTCTTGTCTACTTAGTGCAGGTTTTTTGGAGTCAGATACTAAGCTTCCATAAAACTTTCTGAAGTGGGGAGTATTTTACCACCTTGTGTGGGTGAGGCTAGTTGCATAAAAATTCAATGGTGTTCCTGTTACAAAGATGTGAACATGAATTCATAGTCCAGGGAAATACCTACTGCTGAAACTTGAAATTCCATTAAATCTGGCAGGTACTTGCTAGCAGTGGTTTGTGTTCTGTTATCTGCAGTGTTTTGGGCTTGTTGCCTTCATAAGATGATGATTTGTGTGGCTGAGAGAGGACACATGTAGAACAGACGTTCCCCCAAAGTACAAGAAGAAAGCAGTTCTTGGTCCTTTCTGAAAGAATTATGGCTTCCAATGGAATGCTCACCTGCCAATAAATCTTGTTCTTTTTTAATGTGAGGTGCGAGAGTGGATGTAAGTTTTAGAATCACCTTTTCATCAGGAGGGTGCTCTGTCCTGCTTCTCCCATTCTTGCTAATGCATAACTTCCTGTATCATTGTGCTGGTGTCCATGGAGGTGTTCATTGCAGGGAAACAAACTTCTTGGCTGTAAACTTCTTGGCTCCTTGTGATGCCACCTGAGAGTGTGAAGACTTAGAGGAGATGGGAAAACCAGCTGAACTGGTATAGCACTATCTGCCTGTTAGCTTGCAGGGCTGGTGGTGTTTTTAGCTGGAGCACTCCCTCCATTTCCTTCCTCTGTGAGCTTTGAAATTTCTGCAGTGGTGCAGTTTCAGGCCATAAATAGCCAGATTTCAGAAGCTGCTGCAGTCAGGGATGTTGAGCGGCTAGGAAAAAACCAAACAAAACAAAATCAAATCCTTTTTTTTCCCCTCCTTTTCCAGTGTTTTCACACCTCTCCATCCCTAAATAATTTTGTGTTAAGCTTTTCACAGTAGGTTATCTGCGTCTCCAAGTGTGTGCTTTGAAAGGTAAAATTTTGAGTGGCAGAAGTCAGTGTTCCATTAGGACACTAGATTACTTCAAAGTGTGAAATATAAAATAGTTACCACAGTAAAAGTGATAATGCTTGCAACTTGCTGTCGGCTTGGTAACTCTTCCAGACAGTAAAAATATTGTGATTCATTTCACAATGAAGCTGCAGTGTGGTGTAAAAGTAAGAATGTGCTTTCATGTGAATATGACTGCCTATAACACTGTTTATTCCCTCCAAATATTTGGCTTATTGCTGGCAAAGAAATAAGAGCTCATTTGTTTTTTGGTACCTAATTTATGTTACACCAGAAGGTGTGCTATTGGTGTGCATAAGGTGTGCTATTCAAAAGCAACCCTTGCTCTGCTGGGGTTATGAAAAGCCTCCAGAAGAGGCTCTTGTTATGTGTTATCAAACATAAGCAAGTGTATTAAGATACTCTTGTGAAATGGCTCTCCATCAAACTAATACGTGAATTAAATGTGAACTAGTCTGTCTTTATCTTTCCTACCTTTGTGTAAGCGTGCATTTGGTTAATCAGCTTTAAACAAGCAAGCAGTGTAAGCCCTTGAACTGTGCTAGTATTTACAATGTTTATTTTCCATCTGAGTGCTAACATCAGACAGGCCTATTTCTTCAAAATCACATGTGCGTTTTTTGTGTGTGATCTTTAATGCTAATGGTGATGAATGCAAAGTTGCCTGGTTAATAAGGTGGTGTGACTTACTCTTTTGACTTAGATATCCCTGAAGAAGAGGCCAGATACTGGACCAGAAAATTAGAACAAATAAATTCACTGGGAGATGATGAGGTAAATATCTAAATTGAAAGAATAATGTAGCCCTGAATGTCTTATAACTAGCTTTTACTCTTTGCATTAGATCCCTGTGATTAGGGTAGCTACTAAATGTTGATCATTTACATGTCTTCCATGAACTGCTTATGGAACTCTTTTCTCAAGTGAATTGTTTAGTATTAGGGAGAAGAATATTTTTCTCCATGTTGGAAGTGCTTGAATAATGTTCAGTTGATGTGAGTATGTTCAAACAAAAGGCAACACCATGCTTTACCTGAGCAGAGAGTGAAACCATTTTTGACAGGCTGTGCTAGGTTCTTTTCGTGGAATCAAGTTAAAAAGGAATTTTTTGCAATTGACTGTTCCCTTGAGGAAGACAAAGCAAAATATTTAATCTTCATTTGAACTGAGGACTGTTGGAGGTGTTGGCTTTTGCCCTAATGCAGTTATTAATGGCTCCGTTTATATGCATCTTGTAGTAGAATGTGTGGTAGCTATGGTTTTGGTTTCCTGACTCTAATGTGCACTTGGCTCAGCAGCTATAAAATAAAAGTTACTTTTTTATTTCTAAGAGAGATCTTTTTCATGACTAAAACTGTGTTTAGAGTTCATATTGTTTGCAGAATAAGTTTTAACATGTTAATGCCTGTACCAAAAGTGAAGCATTTAGAAAACCTCAATACTCATGTGTCGATGTGAACATCACTGAGTAACAACATGGTGCTGGTGAAACCTCTTTGACAGGTCTCTTTCAATAGAGTTTCCATAGCAAGATAACTTAGAAAATATTCTGCCAATGCAATGAGGTTTTTTGTCCTTTAGGAGGTTTTTGTCCTGAGGTCCTTCACCTATTCTTTTCCATTCATTATATGGATGATTTGGTTTACTGTGCAGATGAAGGAAAACAAGGTGAAATTTTTTTTTAATTTTTTTTTTTACTGAGGACAGACCAATATTCGGGTGGATAAAAACTTGAAGAATTTAGGGCAGCCTCTCCTGCCTTCCTAGGAGTTTGAGAGCCTCTAAGAATTGATGAAAAGCTCAGTCTGTGAGTTGTCCTATCAGTGATGCTGCTGTGGTGCCTCCCTGCTCCCGTGGGCTGGAGCAGCAGTTCAGGTACTTCAGCGGGGCACAGGTGCCCTCTAGTGCTTCACTGGGCCGGTACTTGCTGAAAGATACCCTGAGCTTTCTCTGTCTCTCCTTTCCCTGCAGTGCCCGGCATCTGCTCGCTAACTGCATGCTCTTATCAAATATCAGTAACAAAGCAGTACCTCTGTATTTGTGACCTAATGACCTCAGATTTATTGTGGATGTTCCCTGTGTCCAGGGAGCAAAAAACCTGTGCAGGTCCTGAACTAAGATGGTTATTCTGTAGTTCTCCCCATCTGCCAGCCACCCAGAACGGGGATGAGATCTTCATTGCATATTCCCCTAATTGGCAGTGACTTGTAGCTCAGGAACTTCCAGAGCCAGAGGCAGTATCCTTGTGTTGAACAGCACTCAATGGATTTCTCTTCTGTGGATGCCAGTTGCCCTTTAAATGCACCCAGGTCAGTTATGTTTTCGCAAAGGAATTCAGCACCTTAATTGTGCATTGCCTGAAGAAATATCTTAATTGCTCTGAGCAAACAAACCCGTGTTTGAGAAACCAGCGGGAGGCAGGTTTGTTTGGAGAAATTAAATGACTGATCCTCATGCATCCAGTCTGTGCCACTCAGCTTTACAGACCTCACCTTTTGGCCTGCAGAGTCCTGGTCTGCCCAGTGTTTTTTACCACAGGACAACTTTGTGCCTTTGCCTTCTTTGTTTTAAGTTCAGCTATCTCTGAGATAATGAATGAACAGACTAAATCTGCACAGGAGTGTTGAAGAACCAGGTTCATTTGGAGTTCATATGGTGTCATAGAAATACTTTCCAGTCTCTCTGCCTACAAACACTTAATATTCCATTTTCATTTTGGTACTCCTGATAGCCATCGGGCTGATGCCTTAAAAAGAACAAACTGCTGCCATTCTGGGAGCGCTGAGGATAATAATTCAGAACCCACTGCTGTCCTGTGCTACTGAAATTGCTCATCAGCAGACTTCCTTTCACCACTTTGTCAACCAGCGGTGCTATGAGATCCGGCAGTTCTTGTTTTCACAGTCCTGATTAACTCAGTGGGTTGGCAGTTAGCTGATGATAAGACTAACTACCTTTCAGGATCCCTTGTGCATTTTAAATAGCACAGATTGGAAGATAACCACAGCGGAAGTCTGCAGGTTGTCACCTTCCGTGCACAGAGCTGGTCATTAATCCATACCAAATCCAAGGAGAGACTGTCTGGTGGCCGTGTTTTGCACAGGCTGCAGCACCAGCTTGCTAAATTTGCCACTTCCTTTGTTGTCAGATCTTTTTTTCCTAGCAGAGACTGTTCTCATTATTTCGGTCAATTGTCCTAATTTTCTCATATCTCTATGTAATACAAGATAGAAGAGAATAACAAAATAAAACCACTGGCATTCCCCTAGGGAACGCTTTGATGCTGTAACAAACAGCTTTGTAAAAAGTCAAAGCTGGCTAATTGAAATACCTCTGTGTTCTCTAATTTAGTATTAAATGGGATGAAAAATTCTTCACTTTGGATGTAAAGTGGATCACAGGAGAGTCTGCAAGTGTTGGCTGGGCAAACATTGTGTTCTTGCCTTGCCAGGCACATTAATTACCTTACTGCTATCATCTCCTACTCCAGAGTTGCTGTGAGCCCGTATGAGTTTTGAACTGTTGAAGCTGTGCTGGAGTGTCTAAATGCAAACGGGTTTATTCCCAGTTTGGAGCTCCTTGTCACGCTGACATTGTGATATGAAGAATCAGGTCTTATCAATGTACAATTGGAGGTCTCAGAATTGGTAAAAGGGTCTGTGGTTGTTCTAAAGCAGACATCACCTTAACAGTAGTGCACTTTGTAACGTGATTTTGGCATGAAAAAAGAGGACACTTCTGGGAGAGTGTTTAAATACAGATATAGTGGAGAACATATTACAGATATTATGCTTATAGATACTGTACTTTGATACTACCAGAGATGTTTTCTCTTATGTGTGGCATGCTGTCATAAAGTTATCATTTGCTTTCTTATCTGTCTATATTCCTTCCTATTTTTTTTCCTTCCTTTAGTATTCCTTTCAGGAGGAAGTCCAGAAGAAACCATTGCCCAGTGCTGCCTCCCAGTGTTGTAAGTTAGACTTACTTCTTCTCAATATTGTTTCCTCTTTCAATGTACTTGATTTCCTTTTGTGTTTAGATGTCAAGTGATGGTATATATGAGCAACATTTTCTTGCTAGAAGTAATTAAATCTCTGTGCAGTTATGAAAAGCTGTGCTCCTCAGAATGTTGCTCTGCAGCTTCTGATGCCAGGAAGTGAAATCAGGCATTGAGTCTTGAACTTGCTGTTGTCCTTGTGTGCAGTGGGAACGGAAAATGTGTTCAAAGTCACCGAGATTGTCAGGCCCTTGTAATATTTATGCCAGTAAGAAAGTGCTGTGTTTTTTCATGTGACTGTATTAGGCTATGTTCTGCTAAAACTTCCTGTGTTAAATATAATTTTTATTATTGTTTAATGAAATTTTAAGAGGGAGAAAATAGATGGAGACAAGTACTACTGGTAGCCTTTTAAAATGCACCAGAGGTTTGTGTACTTGATGTCTAATTTCTTCAATATTACTTTTCAATGCTGCGTTGATGGATGGAAAAATATTTTTACTAATTTCTGCTTATCTTGTCTTGCATTTTTTATGCTTCTGAAAACATGGATGGAAAAATAACATAGCACTTACTGTATCTGATGATCTGCAAAATTAGATTTCTGAAACACAGCTTTTAACATACAATAGATGAAAGCACAGTGATGTCTCTTGTGAATGTGTTATCTACTTTTGGCAACAACATTAATAAAATTCAAGTCTCATAATTTAAACAAATCTTTTATCCTCTACTTCAAATCCTTTAAGATGTGCATATTACACATTGCAGGCTGTTTATCCATTAGGCTGATTATAGGATCTCCTCAAAACTGATAACATTAGGAAATGCTAATTACTGTTTACTTTTTTGAGTAGAATTAATTTCTCTGTGTGCTATTGTTATGTTATCTTCAAAGTATCTTCAACCAACTATAGACATTACCCTAGCCCACAAAATCTGATTGTGCTGTGTAGCTGGAACATTTACAGCTTTATAACAAAGTATTCCAGTAATACCTTCATTCTAGGTAACACTGAATGTGTCCTCCCTTTTTGGAAAAAAAAAAGGTATATGTAAAGAATAAAGCAGGTTTGGTGGGTTTTTTTGTTTGTTTGTTTGTTTTTGTGTTTTGGGGGGTTTTTTTGTTCTGCTGTTGTTCTGTTTTTGGGTTTTTTTGGTGTGTTTTGTTTTTTAAATAGTCAAAAGAGTACAATTGTTTTGTTAAGCTTATAAATAAGAAACATTTTGGGAGAAACTAGTATTTGATTACATCATACTAACATAGTATGCAGAACCCGTTATGTCAAAAAGTCAAAGAAAAATTTTCTGCTGTATGAAGTGTCCAAGAAATGAATGTGTTATTTGCTGAAATTATTTTCCTGGCTCTGTGCCCTAGGCTTTGCTTTTGTTTGAGGAAGGCTGGTCTGATTGAATCTCCTCAGGATTGAGATGTATGGGTAAATTAGAGGGAATGCTTCTGTGTGGGGAAAATAGCTGCACCTGTTCCCACAGCAGGATGCTTTTACATCCCCCTGTAGCTGGTTTCTCCCCTGGAGAACCACCTAGGCTCTTGCAGACAGACGCAGTGAGAAGCAGCACTACAGCCACCCTTTTTGTGCTGCCTGTTAATAGCCTGCATCTTGCTGGAAAGTGACCTTTTGCAATATTCAGTCGAAGGCCCTGTGGTTTGAACAATTAATGTCACATAAGAATTAATATAATCATTCATGGGATTAAAACACTTATTAGAATGGATGTTAAACATTTCATAGCAGTCTGTTGTTAATGTATTTAAGAATTTTCAATAAAGCTGATGGCACTGTATGTACTTTGGCTTGTTTACTGCCTGCAAGTATCTGATGTCTATGAATATCTATTTACATGGAAAAAATACAAAATAGACATTTAGTACTTTCGAAATATGAACTCTGCTTGCATCAACCTGTGCATAAGAGTTGTCAGCTTGCCTCAATACAGCACAGTCCTTTGAGACTCAAGAGTTTAACACAGAACAGGCACAGATTGTATCTCTATTGAAAGCTGACCTGACCTTTGCATGTGACACAGGACCTCAACCCTTTTTACACAGGGGCAGGGTGGGTGTCCTTCACAACGCTAAAATAAGTTCAATATGGAGTGTTCTTACTTACCGTGTGGGTAAATAATTGATAGGTGTATTTTTAGAAAAAATAAATACATACTCAAGAACACTTTTAAGACTCATCCAATTTTTCATCACATCATTTTTCGTTTTCATCATCTAGATGTGCCAGATGAGGTATGGTCACTGTTGGGAGCAGGACACAGTCTGCTGAACAGCAGACTAAGTATTTTTTTAAGGGGAGGGAAAAAACATAATCGGTGTGGGTAGGTTTTATTCCACAAGAATGTTTTCTCAGTCCTTCAAAAAACACAAAATTATCTTAAAACCCGATGCACTATAGAGCAAATGTGCAGCAAAACATTTCATATAGTTTGCACTTAAAAAAAATAATGGTACATAACTGCACGTGCCGCTGGTGTCCTGCTTAGCCACTCTGGCAGCTCTCAGAAGACGGTTTTGATGTCCTTGTTACAGCTAGAGAAAATCCTACTTCAGCAGGCAGGATCAGGTTCATTAATTACGAAAATACATGTTCTTGCATGTTAAAATTAGATTACACTTCTGCCCTCTTCTGCATCTGTACTTTGCACACATCTTTTACCTTTTCCAAACCAGCTTTTCTTGTGGTGGTTTCCCACTTCCTGCAGGGATGCAGCTTACTCTGTTATCTCCCCTGGGCAGAGAGGGGGAGAAGGATGGAGCAGGATGTGAGAGAAGAGA
>VZTR01010050.1:147833-160447 GCA_013400775.1 Chaetops frenatus | reverse complement strand
AGATTACATCTCTTAATGCTCTTTGGAATATGTGTGTGGGCACATGCATGGAAGAGAAAAATGCTACACCTGTTTTAGATATATAAGCAGCATTTTGTCTACTTAAAATCTGGCAAAATGTTATATACACATCATAAGAATGGATGCCATTTGATTTCAGATGTTGTGGTGACCCTTCTTTGCCACTGATATTTGAAGAAATCTGGGTTTTGCAAAATTCTCCTAATACCTACACATGCACTGCTATTCCAAAGGTACCAGAAGGGCTGACTTCAAGAGGTTTCATTCCTGATGCTCACTGGCTTTCTTTTTAGGAGCTCACATTCCGCCGGTACATTGGTAAGGCTTGTTCATTCCCCTGAACAGACTGACTCTAATGCTGAGATGATGGTGCTTTCCATGGCACTAATGAGGAGTTTTGTCTGCTTAACAACGAAATGATTGCCTTCCCTGCCCCTGACTCCCCAGCAAGCCCCCAAACACTGATTCTATATTTGTGCTGTACTGTGGATGCAGCATTTTCTGCTGCCACTAATGTGCCACTTTGTTGGGCAGTATCCAGCCCTGCTGGAACTGACCTTGTGGCAGCAAATGGCAGAGATTTTGCTTCTTTTCTTCTTTGGTAGTAGTACATAAAAAAGTGATCTTCCCTACCAGTCTCTCAAGGCCAGGCAGCATCAAATCACTTAAACAGGCCAGATGATACTCCTAATTGTTCATAGAGGTGTATGGTCTGTGATTGTGGAGGGTCCAGGCAGCATAATTGTCTGGAGAATGCTGGGAGGTGACACTGCCCTCTTTGTTGTAAAGGTGTGTGCTATACATCAAGATTTCCTGCTGTTTATTCCTGGTTACTGGCCTGATTCTGCACATAAACAACAGAGGTCAGCAGCTACCTACAGCATCTCTACAGTCCACGCCAGTTTGGGAAGGATAAGGAAGAAGTCAGTGATTTTTTTACCCTTCTCGAGGGTAGGTGGTCCCGAAGATCATTCTGCAGTCATTGAATAGCTGTGCTCTAGTGAGAGTAGAACTTCTGGCTACAGCGCAGTTGCAACTCGAAGTGTAAGTGTAATTCAAAACAGCACACACATGAATGGCTTTATTTATTTATTTATTTAGGCTAGGCCAAGGAAAAACTGCTTTAGTCCATACAAGGGGAACGGTTCTATGAGCTTTTTTGTGGTAGTTTACTGATAGGCTGGGAAAGCTAAATCCTTGGCCTCTCTGCTTCTGGGTGACTGGCAGCTCCTGTTTCTCTTTGTCTAGGATAAATCCCCTCTGGGATACTTGTTTTCTTGTGGCTTTCTGGCACTCATTGTCTGGGCTGGCTGAAGGCATGCTAGATCTGCTGAAAGGAGCACAGATTCAAGGTTCTACTCTAAAATATCTGCCTGCAATTTTAGGATAAAGCTGCTTCTTCAGGACTGGATATGTCTAAGGAAAAGTACTCGGCATATGGAATTTAAAAATAAAAATACTGACTGTATTAGGAGATTATACAGTAACAAAGTTTGATGTACTGCTGAACTCTAGAGAGCTCTAGCGCTTTGCTTTTGGTGCTGATCTNNGTTGCTGAGTTTCTAAATACGGTTTTTTAGTTGTTGTTTTCCTAGAGTATGGGCTGCATTCTGAAATATGGTGACAAGGGAATAAAACTTTTAAAGAAACCCCAAATATAAAGTTCTTACTGAAATGCTGAACACTGCCAATACTGACAAGTGTCTCTATAAGCAGTGATCAGACAAAGCAAATGTTCATTTAAACACTGTAGCTTTCATAATTTGTCTAGTGCTGTTCATGAAAGCTTCTTTTGTTTTTTCTAGTGTGGTTTTTTTTAAGGACTTTAAACTTTACTAATCATCATATCATAGCAATAGGAGCAAATCAATTTGAATTTAGTTAGTGAAAAAAAACTTTTTAAAAATTAAAGATTTTAAACTGATAGAAAAATGATTCCCCAGCTTTATGCACAAGCCATAAATATGTGTCCTCCAGCAGTGAGGCTTGTACTTAAAGTCCAGGATTAAAAATCTGAAGAAAAAAAAGCACCAAGTCTTTTATCTCAGCTGCTGTAGAACATTATATTCCTCTTTGCTATTATGCATATATATCATGTTAGGTGATCAGCTATAGTCCAAAATTGTATCTCGGAAAGGGGTATTGTAGTCCAAAATTGTATCTCAGGAAGGATATATAAATCTTTTGTCTGTAACTGTGTTTAAATCTCTTAGCCAAATAGTCCGTGTGACTTGATAGCCTGGAAATTTGTCAGACAAGGTAGCCATTGTAGGTATCAGTGCGGTGGTAGAAATGTTACAATTTTCCATCAAAGATAAAATTAGGTGGCGCTGTGCCTGAGCGTTTTTACTATGGTTACTGATGAGTTGCACAAGCTTGTAATAACTTCGTGGATACTCTCAATGATTTGATGGTGATCCAGGCCCTGCTTAAATTCTCAGATCTCCATCTGATTTTGTTTAGCCAAAGTAAAGGTGGCCAGGAGGGCCATTTCAGTTTAGCGAAATAAAATACTCAAAAATTTCAGCATAAGCTCAATGTGGTGGGCTGGGGAGCGGGGAGAGCACTCCACTGTCACACTGCAGTGCCTGTTCTTGTCTCTGTCAGATCCTTTTTTAGGCCTCTTGCGCTTTCTTATCTCCTTTTGTGCTGAGGCCTTAGCCCTTGTCTGGAGTGTTCCAAAACTGCACTGGAAATGGTGGTACTTGTTACGAAACCTGCTTTGGCATCGTGCTTACTGAAAACTTGACTTCCTTCTAAAAAGCTATTCAATGTATATTTTGTATTTAGAAGCTTATTCCACTAAAATACCACCTGTTTAGTTTTGGGAAGTACATTAAACACTGGAAGAATGTATATTTTTATGGAATCTGAGATCTGTTCGCACTGTGTTGAGGGTATTAGCCATGAGAAAAGGACGTTCTTAAACCTGGGAAAAAAGAACTGACCAGAACATTCTGCAAATGGTACTTTATCAGAGCTAAATACACTATCTAGAGTTTAGCTTGCTTTTATAAACTTAAGTGACTTCTGTTTGTGCTAAGCATGGGGTATAAGAAGAGGATTAAATTATTTACCAGCATGACTATAAGCAGTGGTCAGCAGCAAATAATAATGTTCTGAAAGGGACAGTAGGTCCCAACCAATCTCCGAGGCTTGTAAACAGAAATGAAACAAAATGGCACATAGGCAGTCAAATTAGATGGCACTAAAAACTTGGAATATTCTGCTTTTTTACAGTGTCCCTGCTGATCCAGGCTTGACAGTGTGAAGTGGGGAGGAGGAGTTCCTCCTTGAATAGTTGCATAACTGAGGCACAGAACAAGCATATGTTATATTCAGCTAACAGTGGGAACTTAGATGTGCTTTATAAAATGTGTTAATGACAAAAATGTTTTAGCTTCCAAGGCACCAGCCTGCTGGCATTGCTTAGTCCTTAATTGGAGGTTTATATGAAACCTCATTTTTTGAGTACTGAAACTTACAAATACAAAATAATGTGATAACCAAGACACACACTGGTGGTATTTAAGAGCACATGGAGTGACTAGTCTGACTTGTTCATATCATATATTCCATTGCTGGTGTACGTTGTATGGTTTTAGAATTACAACGCTCCCTTTTCTATCTGTCTGGACTTCCTGTTGTTCTTTGTTCAAGTTTGCACAGGCTTAAATTTGTTCCCAAAGGTGATCTGGAAGGGATTTTTTTCTCAACAAATTGTGGTTATGCATATTACTTTTACGAAGCAGAAAAACAACTTGAAAAGGCTAAAAAGAAATTCTGTTTTCATTAACCTTCAAAATATCAAGACTGTCAGCCCAGGTCTTCTGCGATTATGCTGAAGGACTGAGATATATACTGTTAGCTCCTGAATCTTAAATGAAGCAGCATATGTGTTGAATCTTTAATAAATTCATTTTTTTCCAAAATGTTAGACACTAAAGTGAAGTGGGTGTTAGTAAAAACAAACAAAAGCAGAGTTTTGAGCTTCTGGCTGAAAATCCCTTACTCTCTGTTATTCCATCTCTTTCTCTTTGCTCCTGCAGCAATGCCTTCCCCAATCTATAGCTGTAGCATACCCTGGTGAGCCAAACCCAGCCTCTCAGTGTGAGAACATGTGCAGGGTAAGGAGCTGCTGTCTAAGGGCAGCTGCTCCTCTCCTTGCCCTGCCCTGCTTGGCATTGACTGCTGTTTGCCTTGGGTGTGGAAAGTCTGTAGGATTTTCATGCTGTTCATGAGGAACTTGGTAGCAGTGAGGTGGACAGGTAGGTAGCTGGCTCAGGATCATCACTGTCAGTTTGAGGACTTTTTTATCTATGGGAGGTGGTAATGCTTCTCCTCTAAGAACAGACCTTGTACCCATGAGTGTTGTCTTAGCACTTGGTGGTTTTCTCCTCGTTGCAGTTTCAAATGATGACTAGTGTTGTGCCAACCATCAGGCCTTTTTCTCTCAAGGAAATAGTAGGTAGTCAGCTTGGTTTCAGAGGTCACTCGTTCCCTCCATGCAGATTGAGTACAGTGGTTTGTGCAGAGGCTGGCAGTCTGGGATTTATATCTTCGTAAAATGTGGAGGTCAGGTAAGCTCCATTTCCTCTGAGGTTTTTCTGATCTGCATACCACCTTGGGAAATTTATAGTTACCTTCTGGTGTTTCTTCCCCAGTTGCTCTGGGTTTTACATGTGCATTCATTTGTGAATAATAACATGTATTTCACTAGTATGTAGCCTGACCGCAATAATGCTGTGTCACTCCAGAGTTTTCCTGGATCTTTGATAGTTACACAAGCTGCAAATACTTGAATGTTCTTTCCTCTGCCTCTGACCGTTCACCTGAGATACAGACATTTTGATGGAAGGATGTGCTGGGGTTGCTATTACATGTGTTAGTGTCTTGAGATTCTCAGGAATAAGATAGATTAAGCTGTTTTTCAACTTTTGCATTAGTAGGAAATTGTCTTTAATGGGAACTCTTGGCTACAGCAAACCAAAGCTCAGTGCAGAGTTCTGGCAACATCTCGCTCTTTTTCCTCAGTCCCTTTTCCTATGTCACTCTCTACTGTCTTTGCTCTCCCTGCCTCTGGTTTCCATACCCTTTCTCCTGATTGTCTCCCCTTTTCATTTCTTTGCCATGTCTTTTACTTTTGTTTTCTTTGCCAGCTTGGTTGTGCGTTCCTCTTTCTACACTCCTTCCCCCCTGAAATAACACTCACACCTCTGTCAAAGCTGGTATTAACATTTTTGTGGTTGTGAAAAACAAGCCTGAGGTGATAGCCCTGTGGTCAGGGTCATGCAGACAGTGTTGGGCGGATCCTGGCATGTTTCTGATGCGTTTGGATACATCTTCATCTTGCCAGCACAATTGGCACAGGTACATTGTCACTCTTGCTGCTGTGAACCAGTGACATGCCATTTGTCTTCTCTCAGGCTGTAGATTGCTGGTGCTCAACTCCATGGACTTAGGTTTTTTTCTCTTGTTAAATTCAGTAAACGAGAACTTCTGTACACAGGAGAGAAGTAAACCTTTTATACTCCATGGTAACTGCATGTGTTCAGCATCATACCAGTGGTTCTTTCTAAATCAGCACCATAAAAATTGTCATTCAATTTGTTCCACTTAGTCAGGGCTGCTTCCTTTAATGACCAAAGCAAACATGCCTGTGTTACTTTTTTTTTTCCTTCTAACTACTGCTATAGGAACCAGAAGGTAATGGCCTACCTTTGAAACTCTACCAGATGTAAAAGTGCCACTTGAACCTGAGCAATGTCTATGCCTGTGCAAAGCACCACATGTGTGCTTGTAAGAGCCGAATCCAGGGACCTTGAAGTACTGATGGGTATCTGAGGAACTGTGTTGCTTTGTAGACCTTTTGTTCCTGAAAGGAAAGGAGCAACCTGGTTGTAGCTCTGGTTCATCTGTGTGCCTGGCTGGTAGCTAGAGATGGTAGACAGGACAGAAAGCTCTTGCTTCTTCTCTGTCTATGTGTGATGAATTTTTTTATTGTCTGCCACACTTGACACATCAACACTCCTGTAAATGTAACTTTTGAAAGTGTTTCTTACACTGTCTTCTAGAAATGCTGGTTCTGAAGCATTTCTTGGAGTTGCAAGTTGTGTGCATGGTTCTGGAGTGCTTTGAGGGCTGTATGTACTGGTTTGTTGCCTCCATGGTACTGAGTATGACCTTGGGGTGGCAACATGGATATTGATAAGTAAAAACTAATGTCTTACGGACTTGCTGTGCAGCTTTAGCATGAATTTGTTTTCACCTTCAATTTTAACATGGAAAGGTTTGCTTACTGTTGCAGAATTAATTTAATGGGTGTTTGCTTTAGAATGTTGTGAGAGCCCTTAAGCTTTTTACCAGTGTGTATATATCTGCCTAGCAAAGTACTCTTCACTCCACACTGTTTACATGCACAGTTTGTCATACTGTTGTTATTGAAGTGATACTCTCACCACGGGGTTAAATTTTTTCTGGAAAGAGGGCAGAAATGGAAATGTGAAGTGACTTTTGCCATGTGATTTGCAGAGTTTAGCCTGGAATCAGATACTGCTCTAAACTGGACTCTGGTTTCTGAGACATTTGAATATACTAGGGAATAATAGTGTTTAACTGCTCTTGCTAGGTTGACTGATAATTATTTTGTCTACTTGTATTAATAAATGCATGATTAGTTATCAATTCTAAGAGTTTATAATGATCCTGGTCTTCAGAATGTCTTATAAACAAATTGGATGTGAGGAGTAAGCCCCAAAATAAACTTCATGCTGTATTTATAAAGAAAAGAAATCCCTTACATTTTCAAGCTCACAATCTATAAGGCGTTTTAAAGTATGAAAAGTATGCTTGTGGTTTGTTTTTTCTAAGCTTTCTTTTTCCATTCCTATTCTTTTCTGCCATTTGTGTTACATGCAGGCAACTGGAGTTATTTCGGATGGGGAGAGCAGCTGAGTACGTAACAGTTTGATTTCTTGCAAGCTTTCTGATCGTATAGTGATGCAGCATGCTCCAGTACAAGGAAAAGTGGAAATATTCATGCATATAGAAAATCTGTTCTGTTGTATTTTCTTTTACTTTCACTTAGTCTTCATATTTGTGTGGATGGATGGCTGTTAATTTTTTCACTTTTTAGCTTTGTTTTGGTCATGTTTTAAGTGAGCTGCTTGTGCCTTTTACTGGAATTTGAGAACATTATGGTGGAATTGGACTATTATTCTTTTCCTGTAAAGGTGATTCTAGTTTTTCGCTTGTGTATGTCTTCTGTGTTGGTCTTCATACCTGTGTAAGCCCAAATCAGTGTTTAAAGTAATGGAAAAACACAAGGGAATCTGTAGTCATTGTCTTACTAGGATACAAAGATATGGTGGAAATGTATTCCAAACACTACAAACAGGAGGAAATCTGAAAGAAGAAATGACTGTTGCACACCAGTGGGGTTGTAGGTATTGTGTTATGTTCAACCTCAGCGAGAGAGTATCGTGGCAAAAGTGGCAGGGCTTTACTTTCACTAGTGCTGACCAGCCTTGGACAGGTAAAATTCAGATACTGCAGCTGTCTGTGATCTGTAGAGCTGATGCCACAACTGGAGACTGGTGTACTCTGCTTAGGCTGCAAAATTTTTCTTCTTTTTTTCCAGAAAATGTGCGTGAAACATCTTCATTTTCTGAAAGTGCTACAGGTGCCAACAGGCAAGGCTTCTGCTCAAGATACAGTGTGTGTCTTCTGCAGTCTATAGAACATGTGAGGGTTAATCCATCAGTCTTTAAACAGAAGTGTTTGTTCCCTGTGTAAAAGACAAGAATGAGAGTGTTGCTTAGGGGAGCATGCAAATAAAGGTCACTTTGACTGCATCCAGTAGGGCGGAGATTCTGCCTCGTGCTTTTCCATTTTAGAAGTAATGGAATTTGGAAAGGACAGTCTTACTGCTTATGAGTCTAGTGTCCAGCTAATGTTACATTGCATTTCACATGTGGACCTGTTCTGCATTTTAGAAGTCTTCCCCTAGTGACTTCCTCATTTCTTCTCCCACAACATTTTTTTGTCCTCCTTGTTGTCCTGTCTTTGATCAAATGTAAGTTCTCTGTGCATCAGCAGTGTTGACGAACTTGCTTGTGTTGTCAGTGCTGGATGTCTCAATTGTTTATTCTTAGAGGTGTGGTAGGATAACCAAGAGGTAACTAATTAACTCTTTTACACTACTAAAAGAAAGACTAGTGCCCTAAATAGCTTTATTTTCCATTTTTGGGTATTTGTGAGGGAAATGGGGTGTTCAAGCATTAGTCAGTGAGAGATCTAGGGAGGGCTGTGTACGTGTATTTCTCCTGTTTATCTGGTGAGTCAGTGTGTGGTGTTTTTGCTTTAAAAGGTACTTGTATTCATGAGGCTTGCTCTCTCCCTGCTGCCCACCCAACTTCCCTCCCTCCCTCTCTCGCTCTCTCTCTCCCTCTCTTCCTCTCTCTCTCTCTCCTTCATCCTTGCTTTGCTGTCCTCTTTGAAATCATTTCAGCATCCTTACAGTCAAGCATGGGCCAGTGTTGATGGTGTTTCCACATGAACTCTGTTAGCTTGACAGTGTAATGAAAAACACTCTTCTAATTGTAACCTTTAAGCAGCAGCTGAGAAGGAAGCAGCATAAACAGCCTGTTGGTAGCGGGAAGACTTTTTCCTGGTGAGAGCTTCTTGCAAGAGAAGTGCTGTAGCCCAGACCCTTGTTAGCTGGGCTGAGGGCACTTTAGGAGTAGGGTAAATGTTCAAGATAGTCTTCACACTTCAGCCTGTCAGTTCTGTTCTTGGCTGTTGAGGATTTAAGCAGCAGAGTATTTTCAAGTGAGAAAAACACGATTATGAAAGCTCTTAAACTGAAGACTTAATATTGCAAACATGCTGTCTTAAAACAATGCAAATTTCTAATGTATTTTTAAGCGATGAGGGCAATATGGTGAAGTAATGACCTGCAAAGTTGCATTTAAATAATTTCTCAAAACCTGGACAGTTCTAGCATAAAAAGATGTAAAAGAGCCTCAAAAAACACCCTTGTGTGCTTTTGAGATTTTTTTGCTTCCTTCTTACCTCAGAAGTCCTCTTTAAGCTAGTATGCATTTTGGTTATAAGATTTTAGAAAGTGTTTTTAATTGTCAGAAGTGACCAGTGGTTCAGCAGGTGATGATGCAGTGGGATCTGAGACTTAAGGAAGACAAAAGCTGTCGACAGCTATGATGAAAAGAAGTTTACATGGATGACGGGTGGGGAAGGTAAATTAATTGCAACGTTCTTGGTGTGGAGCTGGCAGAGACTTCTGCTGACCTGGAAGTTACTTCTTCAGTTAGTATGCTTTATTTTCTTCTGCCATTATTAAAATGGACAAAAGCTCAGCGCTTGTTTTCGAGAACTGTTGAGGGCTTTACTTTTGTCCAAGATTTTCCTCAAGTTTGTAGAGGATAACTAAGCTTGGAGGACTGGACCTCAGCTCCCAGGGGCTGATGAGACACTCTGCTAGAAAAGCGGGAGGTAATTTCCACTGAATACAAGGCTTTGAGGTGAGCTCCTGCTGTGCCTTGGGACCTTAAACAAGCAAAACCACTTCTTCAAGTGCATTCATGCAGCCACCTGTAATAATTTTGTTGCTAGCTTTCCTTCCTGTCCTGAAGTTTGATTTAAAGAAAGTTGCCAGAGGCTAAAGGGGACTAGTTGAGCTGGCATAGCAGGACAGTCAAAGTGGTTTTGAGGTCAAGATATTAAAAACTGTATGCATTCTACCCTGCAGCACTCATGTTATAACTTCTGGGGGCGGGAGCTAGGGGGAGGAATAACAGTCACAGAAGGTATCTCCTTCCTTGATTTTCCCCACTCTGTGAAATCCTACTGTGTGATGTGACTGCCCCCATGGGTTTTCTTCTTATGCTGCCTATATGCATGAATATTCAATAATGAAACATGAACAGCATGCTTCTGCCCTGCCCTTTAGCCTTACCCACAGCTCTCTGTGCAGTGGGTCCAGTGACCGAGAAATGGTTTTCATCCCTTGAGAGCTCCTTGGTATATGTGAAATTTCTCAAACTGGGCTAAAAAATTCCCTGTCTTTTTATGTTTATTGTTATATGTCATGTTACCAATTTAACTGATCTTCCAAGATTGTGGCTAAGCTCCAACTTTGCTTAAGGAAGACTTGTTTTATCATCTGTTTGAAGAAAACAGTACTTGAATTTATCACAGCATGTATGTTGTGAGGCATATTTTGTGGAAAGGGGCTGTAATGCCTCCATTTGAAGGGGCACTGCATCCCCAAAGCCACTTCTGCAAGTTCTTGTCAGTCTCTTAATTAAAATTTAAGCGTCAAGTATGTTAATGAATGGGATCATCACTATTCATTGGCGTTCCAGAGAATACTTTTTTGCATAGAAAATGTGTGCTATGAGCCACATATGGGCTAGGTTTTGATGCTTTTGATCAGGCTGAGCAATGTCTTTATTTGAGACTACTTCTGTTAAATAAAGTGAGAGTGAGGGTAGTTGCAGTTCAGCATGACTAAGTGTTTTTTTGAGTTGGCTCTTCTATATATGAGTCAGTTGAGGATTTCTGTCTGGTATTAACATCTGTGGATGCTGTTAGGTTCATGGGACATACATCAGAGAAAAAACATGTTCCTACCTCGTGGAGCCCTACATCTTTTAAACATGCCTCAGGGAGGCATTTTGTGTTGTGACCTCAAAGAGACTTCCTTGTGCTAAAAAACAGTAAGAACTCTGAGAAATTCTGGTTACAGCTTTTATAAACATATATGGTCTAAATGTTTGATTAACATTTAAGCTAATCAGCTATTTTTGGGTGTTGTGTAGAGATACTGTGATTTATGTGGGAAATCTTTAGTGCAGGAGATGTGATAACTGGTTAACAAATCCAGGTAGTGCTTCTGCAGCAGTCTGATTCATTTGGAAGTCTCTGAGTCTGTCAGAGTTGCTGACCCATAGAAGCAGTGTTCTGCTTCCTAATAAACATAACTCTGTAAGTCTTTGCACTCCCAGAATTAGTGAATCACTGGATTCAGTTTTTTTTCACCCAGATAATTGTACTACTGATTTGTATTTTTTGTTATATGTCTGAGGTTAGCTAAATTGTTTATCCCTAAAGCTGTTGTTGGTCTGGCGACTTCTACCATATCCTAAACCTATATCTCAGTTAGGCTGCCTTCAGTCTCCACAAATGCTATGATGATTATGGAGCCACAGCTGAAGAACTTTCTATCATACCAGAGTTACTTAGGCTTTACCTTAAATGACAGTTACATCTGATGGGACAAAGAAATTAGCTGAGCAGCAAAGTGAGGCATTAAAAGACTCTTTGGAGCAATGTGTTTTCTGTCCCAGTAGAAGTAAAGTGTTGAGCAATAACAATGACATTGCTCAGCTGAGTAATAGCTTATTATTATTGTGAGGACAGTGTGAGCCTCATGGTTGACAAATAGATCGGCCCTTGCTCCACAGGCTGGAAGTTTGGTGCTCCTCAGTGGGGTCTGGCATATGAAACCATTTTTGTGCAGTGAATTTTGAATATTTTTCCTAAGCACTGAACTGTGATAAAGTTGATGGACACTGTGCTTTTAATAAAGCTGAATACAGCAGCACATGATTGCTATTCATTTCTAGTCAATTGACTGGAGACTGACAAGAACCCTGCAGCATTTAAACTACTAAAAAGCAAGAGGCTTAACTCCATTTTCAGTGTGGACAATCAAATTGAATTGGTTCCACTTAAGAGTGTAGAGCAGGGCTTTTTCAAGTGGCCCAAATTTTGCAGATGTTTACTGCTGCTGTTCTTTTCTCCTCTTCCATCCACTTTAGAATGCTAGTCTTACTATGTTGTGAAGGAACTGAAAAGATCACCAAGAACAAATTTTACCTCAGATTAAAAAAATGGAAATTGAATTAGAGGCATGGGAAGCACCCATGGAAGAAAAAGGAGTTCCCTGATACTGCATTCCAACTGCTTGGAATTTCAGCATGTAAATGCAAGGTTCTTTAAGGATCTGGCATGCAAAGAGCACTTTCACTTTATTGTTCAGCCTCATGATGATTGACTGTGTAGGATACCACCACTGGGTAACCTACCAGAGAGAGCTTTAATTTGATTGTCCTTTTCAGACAGACTTGGTGGCAGAGAGAATGAATGATGGCTGATCCTTATTTTCTTTTGTTTCAAGCATGTTAATGGTGCACTCCACTGCCTTATGGTGTGTGTATTTCACTTTCAGCTTGCAAAGATAACCTTGCATCCTGCACAGCCATACACAGCCATATATTTTTGATACCTTTTCTCACTAGAACTTGGTATTCTCTTTTCCTGAAGGGTTAACAAGGAGAAGTGTTTCTGCAGGCAGAGGGACTCACTGGGAAGGAGCTTTTTCCTTTGTGATGGTTATTATAAGTGTTAAGTACTATACTTAAGCTAATTTACCTGTATGTGTTAAATGTAGCAATTTTCCCCTATAAGAAGTAGTATAATTGTTTATAAGCAGAACTGCTCTCCCAGTTCTTCTCATTTTCCTACTGAGTACTTAACCTTAATTTCTCTTAACTTAAACTTTTACAAAAAAA
>VZTR01010050.1:132305-147793 GCA_013400775.1 Chaetops frenatus | reverse complement strand
ATATCCAAAATCACAAAGTTCTGGTTAGGAATGCTGAGAAGAAAGGACAGTATTACAGCTTAAAAGTCGAAAAAAGTTTGCGGAAAGAGCTCCTTTCCACAAAGAAGTGTTTTTCGGTTTGTGCTTTTTTTCCTTTTCTAATATATAAAGGTTCATTTTGGCAGCAGCAAAGCACCTGAATTTTTGGGTGCTGGGTTTTTGGTTTTTTTGTTTGTTTGTTTGTTTGTTTGTTTGTTTTGTTTTGTTTTGTTTTGTTTTTTTGGGGGGTGTGGGGTTTTTTCTTTTTCTTTTGTTTTAAATAAAGGTGTCTTAATCTGATTATTAGTAATAACTAGAGAGAAATAAACTCCTCTAATAGGAAGAGGGAAAGAAGGGTGTGGATCCAGTCACTGCGGTTCCTTGGTGCACACTTGCGAGAACTGAGTGTTATAGCCAGCTCCCAGGTGGAGATACAGCCACAGCAGAAATAGTGGGTTCTTGTTGTTCTTCCAAAAGTGAAGAGACTTCGCTGTCCCAGCAAGGCAGCTTGAAAGAGCAGTGCCCTTAAACTGCTTTTGTCTCTTAGCCTTTGAAGATGCTGACAGTGCTGTGGACGACCGGGACAGTGACTACCGCAGTGAGACGAGCAACAGCATCCCCCCTCCGTACCACACCACCGTGCAGCCCAACGCCTCTGTGCACCAGTTCACGGGCCCGGCTCGCCTGCAGCAGCAAGGAGTCTTGCGGGATTCCTGTGCCGACTCCCTCCAGAATTATGACCTGGATTATCGGGAGCATGTGGCCATCAGGTGAGTGCTGTTTTATGGGTAGCTCTCCTTTCCCCGCTGTTTTTCCTGCTGCAGACTATGAAGGTGCTGTGCTGGCAGGGGAGGGCAGATCAAGGGCTCTAGAAGTCTTCTGACTTTTTATTACAAGAGATCTGGCAGTTTTAGGGCGTTGCCTTTAAAAGATATGCTCAACTTTTGGTCATTCACTCCTGGTTGTACTTTCCCCTTACCTATTGAAGGCCAGAGTAGTGGGTAGTTTCTTGTTCTGGTACCATGGCACAGGTGTGCCTCCTAAGCCAGTGAAACACATTCTAGCAGAGTTATTCTATTGGGAGCTTCTTTCTTGGTGCAGATTTATTTTCTCTTCTGGATTAGCTCCAGTTCTATTAGATCTGCCAAAACAATGTATTCAAGAAGAAAGTCTGTAACAGATTAGTTGTTAGGTTTTTTTTCCCTTTTGTTCCTGTTATTGTGTAACACTAGTAAATGGTGTGCTTTCTCTTTAGATTTACTTTCAGCTGTGTGAAAGATAGTTTGTTTGCTCTGAATTTTTCTTTTTACCATCTACCAGTAGTTTCACAAGTCTTTTTAACTTGACTGAGCATTGCAGCACTAACTTACCAGGATCAATGTCTGAGCTAGAGCTGGTTGTGGAAGGTGAAAGCAGATTTTGGACAGTGCTGGTCAGTTTGGTATGAGTGGTTATGTAGAACAGGCTAAGCTGCTGCTTCTCCCTTTGGTGAGGAAAGAAGAGGCAGCTACTTAAGCACTATCACAGTTAGAGGTGCAGAGTTTTATTTATATTATAACTGATTTGTTCTGTCTTATCTCCCTTGGTAGAATGTTCTTGTTTTCTGAAGCCTGAACCTAAATTCAGTTACTGTGGCTAAGGCTAAGTTTTGCTCTTCTTGATGTATGATCATTAATGGTAAAGGGTGAAGTTTAATGGTAACATCTAATATTGTTACTGTTACTGAGGTTTCAAGAATAGAAGCAAATGTGCCAACAAAATGCATTTACTGTAGTGTGATGTGTCATTCCTAGTGCTCTATTCCTAGTTCATTAAATGTCTTACATAAGCAAGTTATTCCCTTTCCCATGTGAGTCTGTGCTGCTGGTTTGCAGTGGTAAAATTGCGGAGGATCTAACTGGGAAGAGGAGCTTAGGTTTTTTTTTTTTTTTGGAAGAGCTGAGCTGAACAGTGATGTTGGACCCCCAGTCAGGGGAAGCCAATGGTGGTGGCATATTTTTGGAGTTGTGTGATTTCTTGGAGTGATATTGACAATACAGGTAGTTTTTTCATGGCTCACTTTGCTTGGAGTCCGTGGGTATGTGAATTTCTATCTGTATCTAAAAGATAAATGTGTTTGTAAGACCTTCCAAAGAACCATTAGTGGTTTGAATTATTAGAGAATACCAAACTGGAATGTATTTCTTTTTTTTTTTTCCCTGATTTCCTGAAGGTATTGATGTAAAAGGATCTAGACTGATAAAATTTACCTAAAAACTGTGAGCTTTGTAGTTTGCTATGGTATAAAATTACTTTCAGTCCAGAAATGCAAATCCTTGATAGTGATCTGAGCATTCCTGTTCCCATGTGCATTTTCCACATGCCCAGCAAGATTTTTTGCTACATATTTAATCCTAAAACATCAAATATGCAAATAAGCTTTCCAAAGAAGCTACGTGGGATTCTCTTACTTACCAGAAAGGTATTTCTAACGAGCTGGCTGAAAAGAAGCACGTGGGTAGATCTTAAATATTTTCCAAACAAGGTTGTAGCTGAGTATTGCAGAAACAACTTCTATTTGACTTTTGTTCCTCGCAGCTCTCAGTGTTGTGGACCAGGCAGTCACCTGATGAAATCAGTGTTCCTGGCAGACTGCAGCCGATGGTTCCTGTGGAAATGTAGGAGGCTCTCCTGGGCAGACCCAGAAGAACCAGTCAAGAACCTGCTAAAACCTCTCTTGAACTGGGCGAAAGTGCCAAAATGCCTCAGTTGAAATTGTCTGTTTTAACACCTGGGGTTTTTTCTTCCAGTATTTGAGTTTGGAGGAAAAGGTTCTGCTTCTCTTTATTAGCTGTTACACGTGATCATATTCCTTTGATAGAAGTAATGTATTTTCTTCCACCCTTTCTGAAGGATGACAAGCAATATTCTTATTTGTCCTTGGAGCGTGTTTTGCTGCCAACAACCACTTTGGCTTCAGAAGAGCAGACATCTTCCCCTCAGTTCTTTTGTTGTTTTTGTTTTTTTTAAAGCACTAACTTTTCTTTGCAATGCTAATTTTCTTTAACTGTTTGTCCTGCATACCTGCCTAGTCTTGCTCAATATGATAGCATGGATTCCACTGTGAGTGGCCACACTGACCTAGAGACCACATCTGAGTCTCTAGATCTGTCAGATGAGTGGGTTATCCTCTCTGCATCTCTCTGTCTGTCTTCCCCTGTTGCTGCTCTGAAGTATTCCTGTGGTACATTTCAGCTGATACTCACTATTTGCCTGGGCTCTTTTTTAGAGCTGTAGTAGTTAAATGCTGGGCTGATGTCTTTTTCTCCTCTCATGTGTTGAGTTTCTCATCATTATTTCTAGGAAAAGGGATGCTTTGTAAAAGAGCAGAGGAAACATACAGGGAAAGAAGCTCAATTAGAAAGAAAAGTAATTTTCTTTATGCCTAAATTAGTCAGTTTTTTGATTCAGCATTTACAGATAATGGCTTTTCAGACATTCATGTAGCTCCCATTGCCTTCAGCTGAGTTTTGTCAGGGCTTGATCCAGTAACTATGGTTGCCCTGGGAATCTTTTAAAAGAAAATTATTTCAATTACCAGCTTAAAATAGTGAGCAAGAAGTGTAGTAAGTGTTCTAAACTGTGTATAACAGGACTCATTTAAAGTAATGAGCATCTTTCCAATTAGTCCAAGTTAGCTAATACTGTTGGAAATGCAGCACTAAAGCAGCAGTAGAAAATGCAATTACCTATCTTTCTGTCAGAGCTATCCCATCTGTATCCTGTCTTGGTGTGCTCTGTGCAGGTCTCATGGTGAAGACTCTTGGATTAGCAGTATCCATAAAATGCCTGTGTGCCCTCTGTCTTTTCCCTTCTCTGGCACTGTGGGGTCAGGGACACACATGCCCTCATGCTCCTTGGTTCTCAGCCATGGGTGATGTGAAGCAAAGCTGCATCTTTCAGATGATCAATTTGGTGTTTTTACATCCACTTTCTACCTGTTTGTTTGCATGTAGATAGTTAGAAGCTGTCATTGTGAGGTTTAGATCAAGAAGTTTCCTTGCTACTGCCCTTGGGACTGTTGAACAATTGAGATAATCCTCCTGACCAAGGGATAGGAATTAATCCCAAAATCCCAAGGGTCGTTTACTTGGGTTTCTAGGAAGCATCAGATTGTTTCACAGCATAATCCATTTTCCCACAATGGACACGTATAAATTGCTGGATCTGTTCAGATGCATCATAAATGGGAAGTATGGATTCTGAAAAGCATCTGAGGCTTATGATGGGCTAATATCCAGTGCCACTGTTTTGTTTTGCCTTCTGGTCCAGTAACAGCTCTGAGAATCTTAATTTTGTGTTGGTAGGGGCCCCTTGAGGCCATTAACTGCAGCAAGAGCTCTCCCAGCATAGAGGAATGGTGAAATAGCTGAAACTCCTCTTGTTGCTGGTGCCCACGATTTGCATTTTGTTCCCTGTCCCCTGTTGCCTGGTGTCCAGTGATTCCTAAGTCTCCAGGTGAAATTTCCACTTGCTTGCCACCCCTGGGAGACACAGGGTCCCTGTGTGCTTTATGAATACTGCTTATACAAAGTCTGCAGCCCAGAGTGACCGAAATGCAGGCACAGCATAGTGGAATGGTGCGCGTGGGCACTGCATCTCAAAGCAGTCCTGTTGCTGCAATAAGTGACTTCTTTTCAGCATGCCTAAAAAAGCAACAGCAGAGTACTGGTACAGCCAAAGCTGTGTGCCCTCACTTGATCACAAAAAGCTGTTCTCCCTCAAAAAGGCAGTTCTAAATTTTGTGCAGACATAACTGATGGAATCTCACAACCCATGCTGCTTTTTTTGACTGTTTGATTGAAGTGTAATGGTGGTAGATTGGCAGGTTTTCAATTTTGTTATTTCTGAATGTTTCTGATTTTAATTTTCGTTTATTTAATGCATGTTTTTCCATTACTGTTTTTTCTGTCCTTCCTATAGCTTTTTTTAAAACTGTTGTTTTTCCCTTCCTATTTTTTGCTGCCTCTCTTCCTTTCCCTCCCACTCCCTTTATTTCTCATCTTAGACAAGGATCTCTAGCTAGAAATGAAAGAGTCAGGATCATTCCATTTGATGCTGAAGATGGACAAGAAGAACAGGATAGTAACTATGAAGAGCTAGGAAAATTGTTAATAGAGGATTTCTTAGAAAAAACTCATAAAACTAGAAGTTGGCATGAGAAAAACATGAAAAAGATACGAACTCTCTCAAAAAGAGAAAATTTCAATCACTGTGAAAGATCAAGGTGCTGCCAAAATGTGTGTCTGGAGTCAGGGTCTGTAGATGTCCCTAGATATCCTCAGGAATATGATACAATTGATAGAAGAAGGAAAAAGAAGCTGCGATACAATTTTGAAGAGAGAGAACGAATAAATCTGCACAGTAATGAAGGTCTGCAGTTTCCTGGGGAGAAAACAGTTTATTTCAATGGTGTGGCAGCTAGTACTGAACTCATTGATGATTTCTCAGTATATGACAGAATTGGGAAATATACAAGTAATTCTGAAAGTAAGGAACAGTTGCCTGCTTATCCAGTCCTGCGTCCATACAAAAATGGATTAATGGTTAAAAGTGGCAAGTTGCCCAACAGGCAGGGGATGAACCATGAGGACTCACTTCACCTGAGTAACATGGAGGAAATGAAACACATGGGGATGCTAGAGAACACTTTTGTGCCTGTTGATGTCCTTGAGGAATTTGACAGCAGTGCTTCTGATGAGTTCCAGTACTCACCTGTTTCAGATGATGGTGATGTGGAGGAACTGGCTACCCATTCAAAAAGATGGTGTGATTCTGACATCAGCCATTTGAGAAACATAACTGCTAATTTCCCTGCAAATATGGGCTCCCAATTAAAATCTAGCTCTGATAAAAAACATAAAACTAAAGAGAGCAAACATGGTCATCCTGTGCAAGACTTAACACTGTCTCCTGTTGAAGAACCCAGTGAGGAATACATAGACACGATGGATGAACTTCAGTGTCTGGTAGAATCAGTCTCTGAATACTTGGCTGAAAAGGAGGAAGAAATCAGCAAATTTGGTACATTGCCAGAAACAAAAAAAAATGTTGATAGTGTGCCACTGAAGCAGGATAATGCTGATAATTCAGCAGAAGCTAAAAAATCTGAGCAGACCAAACATCTTGCTGCAGAGGAGAGTACCAAAGGCAAATCTGAATCTCTTCCAGACTTGTCAGGTGTGAAAAACACAGTGAATTCCCTGTTCAGCTCTTTCACAGAGAAGGTGGGGTCAAGCACAAAGCAGCTCACAGCCTCTGTTGAAAAACTTGTGTCTTCCACTGCAGAGAATACAGAAAACAAAAACTCATCAGAAGGTGGAATCTTGAATGTATTTACTAGTAAGTCTAAAAGTGAGAGTTCTTCTTCTGGAGGGGCAGCTGATGGTAAATCTGACACCAAGTTCTCCATTCAGTCTTTGCTACCATCCCAGGTGAGTGGTGATAAAAGAGGCCAGAACACAAACTCCAACAAGCTAGAAACCACTGATACAGACAGTAAGGCTTCTGTACCACATCCTCCTCAGCAAGCACAAGGAAGTTCTGCCGACAGCCAGCAGAACCAGCATTCAGTTGTGAATTCAGTTCTAGGCATGTTTAATCCTTTAAAGATCTTCTCTGAGAAGGAAGTGCCAAAACAAGAAGTCACAAAAGAGGAGCACACCAAGGACAGCCATGCTGTGAAAGTTGAGGAGGCAAAAAGGACCGAAACACCATCTGGACAGATGTCAGCCAGGACCAGCAGCACTGTTCCAGAGGCACAGAAAAGTGAGACTAGAAGTGAGGCAGAGGTAAATGCAGGTAGCACTTCTGTGTCTTCGATCTTCGGCAGGCTCACAAACTCAGTCAGTTCTTTCAGTCTGAAAGCCAATCTTGATGGTCTCTTGGCTCCCAAGCAGCCAGATGTGCCACAGAAGCAACCAGATTTACATCCTGTTACAAGTCAGCCAGGTGCCACTTTGGTACAGAGTGTGCCCACTGCCAGGGAACAGCCTTCTGCAAATCACTCAGAGGATCAGCATCCTGCAGGCCATGGACTGGCAAACAAGCAAAACAGAGGTAATGTGGAACCCAAGTCACAGCCTCAAGATCAGGGTACAGCATCTGAAAGCTTTTTTAGTCCACTCAAAAAGTCTTTCAGTCAGCTGTTGCTTCCTTCTGCTGAACAAGGGAAGAAAGAAAGTACTTCTGAACATTTTAAAGACCATAAATCTGAGGAGGATATAAGACAAAATAGTTCATCGAAGGAAGAGCACTCATTCCCCTTCACTGGAAAACTTCCTTTTGTCAGTGGGCTGGGTTCTTCGGCAAAGCAGGAACAGAGGAATGAGAAGGGAGGCTTTATTTCATCGTTATTTAAGTTTTCTTCTGTGGAAAATCTAGCACCTACACAGGACCAAAAAACTAATCGGGGTTCTAATGGCAGTTCTTTGCATGAAGGCAGAAACAGTAGTTCAGGAAATGCTGTTTCATTAAAATCTAGCTCAGTTACAAATTTATCAGACAAAAAAGAGGAACTTTCACAAAGGAGAAACATGAATAAAGAAAACTTACCTACTGTCCAGGTAAACAGAGAAAAACACCAGGAGAGTGCCTCTGCTACCCTTAAGGCCAAAGAAGAACAGCAGAAAGTTAAAAGTACTCAAGAAGAACCTAAAAATGTAAAAGGGGGACTGATGAAAGAAGGAGTAAATGCAGCAGACTTAAGCAAAGGCTCAGTTGAATCCACCTCATCAGCCAAAGGGCCAGAAGCTCCAAGTGCAGATGATACTCAGAAGAAGAACACACCAGGTTTTCTCCCTGGCTTTCTTCACATTTCTTCTAATGAAAACACAGCCAATAATCAAGACTCAGCTGCTAGAAGCGAGGGTGATAGCCAGAAAAGCACTTCGCCTGGATTGTTTTCTGGCTTATTTAGGTTAGCCTCAAGTGAAAACTTGCCTGAATCTCAGCAGGAGAAGGCAAAACCAAATTCTCTGGGCTTCATGAAGCTTTTTGATAGAGGTGAGAATTCTACCTCAGAGACAAAACCCAGTAATTCAAGAATGGCTTCTGACAGTCAAAGCAGCACTGGAGAAAAGCAGGAAGCTTCCAGCTTCTTAAAAAATCTGCTGCCAAAACCAAAGGAGAAGCAGGATAATGTGAAAACAGTGGAATCTTCAGCTACTGACCACCTGTCCTGTGCAAGAGTAAGTGAAACAACTGAGCCTCATGTTCCCCACAGTGGGCATCCTGTGCTCCCTGAGGCCCTTGATCTGCAAGCCACGGTACAGGACTTATCTGGAAAGCCTGTAAATAGTAGGCATATTCCTCACCAGGATGCAGAATCTAAACTTCTTCCAGCTCCTTTGACCAAAGGATCAAGTGAGTCTCTCAATTTGACTAATAAAAGTTATAACCCTACGGAGCAGTACTCAGCTTATCAGGAAACAAGGAGCCATTCTAGCTTTGAATGGGAATATGAAGTGGGAGGACTGGCTGACACTCATGGAGTAGCAGTACCAGTTTACTACGTGTTAAACCAGAACCCTGTTGTGCCCCCTCAGTTCTTGGACTGGCCTGAAAATGATGTGGTAGTGAATCTTTGTAAAAAGGATGGGAATGCAAATGTGATGGATTGGCAGACTAATGCCAATTTCGATGGACAGAGTCTAGATTTAAGTGTGATGTCATATGAGTCATTTGACCAGTTGATGTTTCAAGACGTTTGTTTGGAAGAAAATGATGCATGGGCTGCTAATTCTCTCAATGAAAGTTACAGTAACTTTCCACCCTTTGAAAGAGAAGGCAGTTACTCATTTGAAGAGTTGCCCATGGATTTGAGCTACTCCTCTGGCTGTGATGGAACGATGTGGACACTAATTGACCAAGAGACTTTAAGTATGGATGGAGGCTTAGTGTACTCATCCTATAGCCGGGAGTATCAGGAGTGGATAACGATGCTTGAGCAGGGTGTGTGGTGGCCATCAGAAGATGGTGACTGTGGATACTACATGTACAGTGACAGCCAGTATGTGTATTCCCTGCTCACTGATCCCACTGGACAGTATGTCTATGTGTGTGCTCCTGAAACTTACTCCTACATGGACTGCTGGGATTATAATTTCCAGATGGATTCCATTCCAAAAGCTGTGCTGGAAGACAACACAATTGCTGTTTGTGGTTTCAAAGTCCCTCTTGGCAGTGAAGATGAGCTGTTTTGGTTTGCTGAAGAAGAGTGTCTAGATGATTATACAACAAATAAACCCCTTGATTTGTCAGTAGCTTTGCAGAGGAGCGACCAGCTAATGAATATGAATTTGGAAACTTTTTCACAAATGTTTGAGGAGTCTATTTATTATCAGAGAGAGCAGCCATTAGATTTCTCAGGTTATAAACTTCAAAAACTCAAAGTAGATTTCAGACCTGAGAAGGAAACCCCAAATCATTCAGAGGAGCCTCCGTTAACCCTTGATCTCAGAACACATTCCAGGGCAGCTTTCAATAAATCGCTGAGTAAGGAAGATCACACCAAGGAAGTTGATAAGGCTGTCCCAGTGACAACTTCCGGAGGTGGGTCATCAGGATTCTTCGGATTCCAGCTGTTTCAGTCTACTCCTAAAGCTGAGGAAACTGCAGCATCTACTGAAAACGTAACAGAAGCAAAAAAGACTGAAGAAGATAAGAAAACCCCAGTGAACAAAGTTAGCTCCCTATTTTCTGCTTTGGGTGGACTAATTGGAAAGTCTACAAGCCCTGGCTCTGAGACATCAGAAGATTCTACCTCAAAGAGAACAGACACATGGTCAATATCATCTGAAAATAAGACTGATGTTTTATCACTTACACCAAATAAAAAATTAAATGAAGAACAACCGGGGCAGAAGTTTCCTGTTACATCAGAACTGAGAAGAAATACTTCATCAGAATTTAATTTGGAGGTTGCTAGAAATGAAAAGCCAGAATTACACCAGACTGAAAACATCCGTGTTAAAAAACCAGGATTAACAAGATCTCCTTCTATACTGAGCCAAACTGCTGCAGATGGCAGGCCCATACGAGAAGAGAGACCTGTTAAAGCAACACCAGCTTCCAGGCGTCTTGAAAGGCATGCAACCATTAATGAACCAAGTCAGCCACAGCCAAATCAGAGCCAACCAGCCACTGAGCCCGAGGAGACATTATTTAAAAGTGCTCTGAAACTGTTTAGTCTTGGAGAAGATTCCCCTGCAAGTTCAACTGCCAACAAACCTCAGTCTTCTGGATTTTTTGATTTCTTTAAAACACAAGTAAGCAAAGCACCACAGCCATCACCAGAACTGGAGAAAAAGCAAAGTAATAAACCAGAAGAGGTGAAACAGCCAGAACAGAAGGAAACCTCCGGCATCTCATCTTTATTTGGATCCCTCGGAGATCTCTTCAAAGTGGAGCCTGTGTCTTCTCAACCAACCTCAGGTACTACAACTCTGCCAAAACCCAGTAGTAGAACTGTGGCTGAGCCAAGGCAGAAACCTGAGAAGTCTGGGGGTCTTCAGAGTGCCAGTATGCCGTGTCTGTCCTCCACCCCCAAGGAAGAGGTGAAAACAGAAGGCACAGACAAGCAGGTGTTTCCTGGCCCCAGGGTGCAAGAAGAACAACAAAGCAAAAAAGCTGTGGAGGAGTCTCCTGAGAGTAAAAAAGTGCCTCCTGGAAACGTTTCACAGAAGCCAGTGAGTGTAGGTCCCAGAGGAAGCCAGCTGGGCCAGCCAGCTGGGCAGCAAAGCAGCACATCCAGGGTCACACCAAAGCAACAGGGAGGTGGTGTGGGAGACACAGCTAATCGGGCAAAACCAAAGCCAGACCAGACGCCCAAAGAGTCGGGTTTCAGTTTGCCATTCAGTTTCTCGGATATCACTGCTCCGAAATCCCAGCCAGCCAGTAAGAGCATATTCTCCTTCTTCACTGGATCAGATGAACCAAAGCCTTCAGCACCTGCTGCTGCTCCTGCTAGCGGGAAGCAACAAGAAACAGAGGGGCTGTTTCATCTGCCTTCCTTCTTCTCCAGTGGTCCAGCTCCTCCTGACAAGAGTGTACCTCAAAGAAGTACTAGTTTTAGCTTCTTCAATTTGACGTCCTTCTTGGATGAAAAGCCACAAACTGCTCCAGGACAGGAAAAAACAGCTAAACCAGTGAACTCTAAGCTACCAACTGCTCCTAGGCAGGAGAGTAATACAAAACCACCTAAAACAATGAACATTAAGTCACATATGAAGCAAAATGTTTCCACTGACTCTGGTGTCAAAACCAGCAGTTCTATCAGGCAACAAGATGCAGACAATAAAAAAGAAGTTGATGATATTATTGCAGCAGTGACTGGCAAACAAGCTTCTAATGACCTCATGATCCCAGAAAATAAATCAGAAAAGCTGGCAGTGGAAAATGTAGAAAGTGTAGCTGCAGTAGCTGAAAAGAGTGGTTTAGAAAAGCTTCCACAGACTAGTGGAGAGAGTGGCTTAGGAAAGCTTCCACAGGCCAATGAAGAGAATGACTTAGAAAAGATTCCACAGGCCAATGAAGAGAGTGACTTAGAGAAGATTCCACAGACCAGTGAAGAGATTGGTTTAGAAAAGATTCCACAGGCCAGGGAAGAGAGTGGCTTAGGAAAGCTTCCAGAGACCGAGGACACTGCAGTAACCAGTTTGTCTGCTCCTGGTCCTTGCCTTCAGACTCCCACTGTGCAGGAGGGTTCTCAGGACCAACAGAGTATTTCCCTAAGGGCAGAAGAAGATGCTTTGGGTAATACAGAGAAAATGGACATTGTTGCATTTCTTACTGATGAAGAGCCTTATTCTTGCAAAGACCAAACTTCTGAAAATGTTGATCATAGCGTGGTTTCAGATGATAAGATGGATTCCCAAGGTCTAAATGACTTAAATAGTATGAGTGACATGAAAAATGAAGTGATCTCTGAAGAAGTACGTGTACAGAACGAGTTGCCAGAACAGAAAGTACCTGAACAAACTGACAGATTACAAAGGGCCCAACAGCCACATGTTCCTCCTAAAATGCCAGAGGCACCTAATTTGCAAAGCAAACCAAAGGAACCTGAGAGTGATAAATCAGTTCTGGATTCTTCAGTTGAAATGTTTTCAAGTTTCATGACAAAAATGAAACCACCTAAAACATTTTCTGGTTTCTTTTCTCAACCTCAAGCTACTGCACCTCCACCTGCACAGAAGAGGAGCTCCTCTTTCTTTGGTTTCTCATCCCTCCCAAGTGGCCCAGCACCAGCATTCACAAATGATATATTTGGCATCTTCAAAGGTCCAAAAGAACCTCCAAAAGAGATGCCTCCAAAATCCACCCCTAAACCTCAAAGCTCTGGTGTAAAAGATGTCACTGGGTCTGTTCCAGCAAAAGACTCTAGGGGGCCAGAAAATACAGCTGCAGTCAGAGAGTCTAAAAGAGATGTCTCTAGCTCTGTGAAGAAAGATGTCGTATCTGTTTCAACAGAAGAGAGCTCCACAAGAGAGTCTCCTATGAAAACAGAAGCTGAGGAGAAAAAGAACTTGGAAACCTCTAAAGAAGAACCTTTGAGGGCCACTCCAGAAACAGGAGTCTCTAGTGAGAATGAAGCCCTTGAGGTGCTGCAGCAGGATAATGAAGCACAGCCCTCTGAGGTGGTAGATACTCAGCCATGCCAGTCTGATCTCAGTGGTGCAGTTGATACAGTGCAGGCTGAGGCCACTGACCAGGCTGATGTAGGTATTTACCAACCAGATGCGGGGTCTTCAGGTGTAGCAGAGGAAGAAGCTGCTCCTGCAGACAAGGCAGCCACTGACATCCTTTACACTGGCTCTGCTGATGAGCTCCCACTGGAAAAGGAAGCACAAACTAACAGGGCAGACACAAACCTTTCCCAGTTAGATGAGAGTGCTACTCTCGAACCAGAGCCTGCTGTTACAGGGGATCAGGCCAATGCTGGTATTGATCAGCAGGACTTGATCAGTAGTAATGATAGCAAACCCACAGCTCCAGCTGATGAGCCCAGTGTTCATCTGCCTCAGCTGATTGAAGAGAAGACAAATGAGGGAGAACAGCAAACTGCTGAACAGAAAAAACATTTAACAATTGAAGAGGTGCCTGCAGAAGGGATTGCTCCCAAATCTGACTTGGAGAAACAGAGTAAAACTAACAATGCCGCCCCAGATACAAGCAGTAGTAAACCTGTCTTTGAAATACCAAACATACCCAGTTTGCCAAAGTTTGGCTTTATGTCGTCTTCTGATAGTGGGAAACCTTTTGGGTCGTTCTTCTCTCAGCAGCCACCTTCTGCTGGCAAAGCAGGGACAGATGAGGGCCTTGTGTCCAGTTTTAAGAAACTCTCTATGTCTCTGTTTGAAGGAGGTGGTGAAGAAAAGGTAAGTAAGCCAGAGAGTGCCCAAGGAGCGGTATTTGGGAAAAAGCTAGATTTCTCCTTTCCCTGGCAAAAAGACATCAAGGAGACCTCTGCCAAAAAGGAACCACATGTACCACCGCAGGCTTTGTCAAAACCAGATGACAAGGTGTTAGGAACAGTCAGTTCAGAAGAAAACTCAAAATCTGCAGTCTCGGATCACGTGACTGATGCAGATATAGAAGTGAAGTTGTCTTCAAAGCAGCCTGATGCTGTAGACAATGAACGTTCTGAAGAGCCATCTGCTGCAAGCACCGTTGATGATACATCCAACAAAGAGCTGGTAGAGAAGCTCGACAAAGAGTCAGAAGATCAGCAGAACGTGATTTCAGGTGAACTGCAGAAAGAAGATCAGGCAGAGGAACATGTGCCAGACAAGCCTGAGGAGAGAGAATCGGGCCTTGATTCTGCTCCTGATGGGGTAGAGCTGCATCCTGACACACTGGCTGCAGATCTGCATATCATGGAACAACTGAATGAGAAAAGGCTAGTTACAAATGAGGCATAATAAATGGGATTTGACCATTTATAATGCAATGTTGCAGCAGTAGACAGTGGCCTTGGTGTCTGATGTTTGTAGCTCAGCCCCAGTCCCCTACCTGTTGTCAGTGTTTGTTATATCACTGGTGACTGTAACAGACAATATGGCAAACTGCAGTCACTAGTTACATACAAGCCTTTAGACCATTTCTCACCTTTTTCCACTCCTTTTCTGTAATTGAACTTCCCATGTTCTTATAATGTGTCCCACTGAATGAGATGCTTTTACTGCTAATTTCATTAGCCTTTCAGAAGTTACAGTCCTTGTGTGTTAATTCTGCTGCACACAATTCACTTTGCTTTCTTGTTTAGCAATAATAAGACTGTATTTGCTAAGAAAAAAGTGACAGGAAGAATGTGTTGGTAGGGAGGAACATTTTGTTTTCAAAATGCAAGGTAAAGGCTTTTAATTCTGGAGAGAAATTTAACTTGATGCATTATAGAACTACTTAGGTTCACTTCACATTATTGAAGATATTAAAACACTTTCAGAAATACCAGTGAAGGTATTCTAATGCTTGGCCTTCCTAAAAACAGTGCAAAATTTATTTCATGCAGTTACGAAAGTCCCTAGAGGAAGGTCTCAGTATTTCATGAGTCTGTATTCAGTCCTGTGCATATGCTAAGTTACAGTTGCCCTTAAAAATGAAAACAGAGACATGCTAAACTTATATTTAAATATATACACATTTCTGTGTAATATAAGTGAAACTTGTTCCTCTGATCCAGAGTGCAACTCTGCACTCACAGAACTTCCTGGCTCCAAATTCTTCTAAGACTGCAAGAGAAAAATATGAGTGTTATTTAATTCTTGGCCGTAGGTTTCCTGACTGCATGAGAAATTCCCATCTGCTGTATTTTGTTTGAGGATTCTAGGAATTCAGTCCTGAAAGTGGTGTCTTGAATCACAGAGGTCACACCCCTGTGATACTGGTGTTTTTATATAAAATAAATTGTTGGGAAAATTCTGCTGGAGTGAGACATGTGGCTTACATTTGAAAAATTGCTCCATTTTTGTAAAAGATTGTAAGTTGAAGGTCTTGACAGTCTTAGTCTTGACTGCAACATATTTTATCATGAACTTTTAATATATAAAAGTAAAATTCACTTTAACCGTATTTTTTAACAATAGCCGTATTAAATGGACTTGATAAAGACCCCAGCTGCAGCAAAATAGCAAAAGACAGAAACACTTTCACTCTGAATTGCTGTGTTTCCCTTCTTATTCCTGTCTGGCTATTAGAATATCTTCACTGCAGTTTCCAGCTGAGGTAAGGTGAAGCAGTAGTTGGTGCAAGACCAGTGTATAGACTATATATAAGTGTATATGTGTATATAAATATATATACATATATGAAGTACATATGGTCTATATGCTGGTAGACTATGTACGAAGTATTTCTACTGCTTACCATACTTTTGAGGTTCACAAGTCTATATTTACATAATAATCATAAGAATTATAATAGTTAAGTAT
>VZTR01010050.1:104225-127076 GCA_013400775.1 Chaetops frenatus | reverse complement strand
TTTTTTTTTTTTCTTCATTCTCTCTCCTATTCAATTCTTTTTTTCCCTGAAGTGCCTTGTCCAAAGCTGAGTGTAGAAATCCAGCTGAGAGCCTGCTTGTGTGCACTATAGAGCAATCAAGACCTTGTTCTCCTGCCTGTGGTCCTGATATCCCAAGATATACTGGCTATCCTGCTGTGATGGTGGTTTTTTTTATCACAGGCTGTCTGATATCTGGTGCATAGTTAGCCTTTTAGACTTTCTAGGGCTGAAGGTCCTTCTGAAAAAGGGCTGTGTCAGTTGTTGCATGGCCTATATTTGTGTTGAATTACAACTGAATATGGCTTTGCACTTGTTCTTATAGAATTTGGGNTGATATTGAATTTGGCTGCCATGATTATAATTTTTTTACCAGTATGTTTGCATCTATTTTAACAGCTTCATCCAGATCACAAGGTATAAAACTTCTATTTTTCTCTCTCTACCCCTTAGAATAATTTAGCTTGTTATAGAAGGAAGTTAAATGCATTTGACACGGTTCTACTCTTGATGAAACAATGCTCACAGTTACTTCTCTCCTTTTTATGTTCTAGAAGATTTGCAAATAATTTGATTATTTGTTCCAGTCTTCAGTCCCCAGGGAACTTGTGTGTGTGTCAAGTTAGTGCTTTTATAATTATACAAGGCTTTCTCTTACTATTTTCTAAACATAAATACTTGCTTTGCCTTTTTCAAATCCTCAAGTGCATTGCCTGTTTCTCAAGTTCTTAGTGCTTAGTCATTATCAGTGTTGCAGCCTAGAACCTGAGCATAAATATTTATAGGAGCCATCTGACCTAATAGACAGATAAGGTGGTTATTTCTTTCAAATTCGTTTTTGTTTACTGCAGCCTCTTTTTTATAACTTTCTACACCTTTTTCCTTTAAACCCCCCTCATCAATCCAGTATTAAATCTGTCAGCTGCCTGACTTTGCTTCTCTCTTTCACTGAGGACCTGAAGCAATTAAAGCATCAAATTTCCAGCCTTCTTAATGCCACCTGATAATACCTCTGTCTTCCTATGAGTGGCATCCATCCTTTTTTTGTCATATTGTGTGTTCATTGCTAGATGTTTAATTTTGTGCTTTAGCCTTTTGATTCCCTTCCTGTGCAGTCATTTTTGTCCTTAAAAACTTCCTCAGGAAGAAAGTTCCAGCCCTCCTAGAGGGCAGGAGGTTTCTTCATTGGGGCAGGTTCTGATTTTTGTCTGGTAATGCTGTTTCATTAGCTCTTAACAGCTTCCTGAACTCCCTGGTCCTATAAGCCTCTTTCTGTTGAGCTCTAAACACCGATTTTCTGAGTTTTTATTAGTTTGTGTTCTTGAATCGCATAGCATTTCCTAGCTTGTCTAATTCCTTTCCTTCTAAGGTATCAGGACGACTCTCACAGTTTCTTTCCTCAGATGCATTTGCATCCTCATTCCTCTCTGCACTTAAGCTCAAATGTAGAAGAGCATCTCTACCAGTTGCTTTCTGCGCAAGTTGAGTCATCAGTTTGTTCACAGATTTTGTTTGAGAGTCAGTGATACAAAGACAGACTTTCAGATGAGGATCAGGATTTTAAATGTCCCTGTGGTGGTAGTCTAACCAGGTGATTCTCTTGGTAGCTAGAAAAGATGGTGTCTCCTTTCTCTGATCACTGTATTAACATCTTTCCATCTTCTGTCACTACCTAGGAGTTTTCAAGAGGACTATCCTTGTTTGTTCCAGCACTTCAGAGCAGGTGGTTATGTCCTTAGCGTTCAAACATACGTCTCCAGCACATTTCTGTGTTCCTCTTTCTCCATGTGCCTTAACATTTCATGAATACACATAGAGCTCCACCTCACAGATCTGAGGGGCTGGACTTGTATCACACAGACTAGTGAAATGATGCTTGCAACCCTTAATTGTTAATGATGTGACTGAAATTTGAAGGAATAAAGAAAAAGTCAAAAAAAAGAAAGACACCCAAGAAGTTTCCATATGGGATGTGATTATAAATCCCCTGAGCAATTCAGCCTCCTACCTGGGAAAAGATTAATATTCATGTGAATAATGTACATGCATCCTACATTCTGACCATGAGTCAGAGAAATGTAGTATTTTAATTAAGACTTGACAGTTACAAAATGGCACAGGAATTTGTAACTCTGCATGTTAAAAAAGCTTTGTTGTAGCATGCACGTACCTTTTGTTCTTCACTTCTGCTGCTTTTCTTGTTCTCTTTCTCTGTGAAGAGGAAACTTAATTATGCCAGAATCAACTAGGGTTTTCAGCCCTGCAAGGAATGACTCAATAATCCTCACCTTCACACTTAGAACTTCGACTACAAAGAGGGATTAATTGATAGCTCATCTGCTGCAGTCCCTCAGTGGGAGCTTCTTTTCCAGAAGAAGAACAAACACGTAGCTATTGCATCGTCAACTCGCAGCTCTCAGTAACTGAAATAGCCTCCAGGTAGGGGCACGGCTGTGTGACTTCTAAACTTATACAAATTTGAATCTGACTTTTGTGTAACAGAAGAAATGGCAGACTGGAGAAGAGCAAAAATTCAGTCAAATCATCAAATTACCTCTCTTACCAACTCTTTCAAATATATTTAAATATTAGAAGAGGGTATAGGATCTGGGATCTTCTCCAGTGACACTGAATTTGTTTATGGGGGAAGAAGTCTTATGTATAATTTTCCTCTTTTATGTCAGCATATTAAATACATCAATTGACTTAGTTTTGTTTCAAAACCAAAGTAACTGGAGCAGTGCTTCCTCATTTTTTAAATAATGTCATTTTATACCAATTATTTTGATTTAACCTTTGTCTTTCCCTATTAAATGTCAATAGTCTGTTCCTTGTGATTGATACATAATCAGATCATATACTGAGATAGCAGATGTAGTTTTCATGACAGTGATTTTCTGGAATATGGTGATCACCTGCCGTAGCAGGACTAAGGGAGGTTTTCCTTTAGTGTTACAGGTACCCAGTCATATCCTTAGCCTGATTTTCTCATGCTCTATAGCTTCACCTCTGATCGAACACCTGCAAACATTCAAGAACCATGAGAGTCTCAGTTTTAAGAGCCCTGGTCCTGGAAGGGTGGTATGTTGGTGATTTTGTAGTGTGAAGCCCTGTTTTGACTTTGAGAAAGTAAGCTGCTGGTGCAAAGCACCACTGTTCCCTTCATAAGCAGCAGTGGGATGCCCTAAGGAACCATTGCTGGACTTAGACTCATGGTGAGGAGACCAGCAGGGTCAGGTGCCAGTTTTGGTTGCAACTTTGATTGTAAGTTATCTGCCTGTTCCTGTGTGATTGAAATCCACCCCCATATGTGAACCCAGGCCCTCTGATCAGTAAAACCATGCATGTATTGTGCACCAGCCCATTTGGTTAGTGGAGAATAAACTGCTTTGAGCCAATCACCAAGAGACTGGAAGCTGTCCCTTTCCACCTCTCATGGATTTTGCAGTCCATGCAATAATTTACTTCTGGTATTTTATTTCCCTTAAGCTTTGTTGCCTAGGTGTCTCTTTATCAGTCCCGTGAAGATGAGTAAGCTCTGCATTTTCAAAGCCTCCCACACAGTGGCAAAGAAGCAAACTGAAGCACTGTGACTCTAACAGAGTACTAGAAACTTCTCTTCGTGCAGAAAAAGTACATCTCCAGTTAAATATCTTCCCTCTTTTCTATCTAATGATCTATGGAGGTTATCTTAACCTCCACCAAAATACCAGCATTCCTGATCAAGTGTTCTAGGGATCAATGTTGGTGGGGATCTGTAGAACATTCTTGTGGTCATGAATTTGCTGTTCTACCCTCAGGTGGAGATCTGTTGGTCAGGCATGATCTGAAGGTTGCTGCCAGCAGTACTGCAGACTGTCTGGTCTTAGGTAGCTATGGTAGTCAAATCCTTTCTGCAAATGCAGCTTTTAGATCTCTTAGGGATTGCACAGCAATAGTTATTTAGAAAGCATTCAAATACAAAAGTAGTGGAGATTCTCTCCCCATGATATAATCTTCATTCTCCCTGTTGAATCTGAGTTTGCAGTCTGGCAAGTCTCGTGAGACTCTCCAAAGCCCTTTGTGCCTTTCCTGAGGCAGCTTTTAGTGTGGGGTGATTCCCTGGTGTTTGTCTGTTGTTGCCCCTCTGTCAGGAAACGTTCAGCTGACAGGCTGTACTCAAACCAGGGAAAGCTTCTGTCTTCTCCAAGTGTCTTAAATAAAATACCTGTATATTCACATCTGTTTGAGATAAAAGCCATTTTTATTTATCCTTTCTGAGATTCCCTGAGACCTATTATAATTTTTTAGTGTGCTTTAAGTTAATGTTACGTTAGAGCAAAATGATAATTATTTGTATGTACACACGAGAAAATAGCATTGTGCCTTCATTAGCTGCTGTTGTGATTTTTGAGCAGCTGTTTGATAACCTTACCTCCAGTGGAAAGGACCAGCAGCCTTTTTCCTTTCAGAGCAGTTAAGAGAAATACTCTCTTGTGAAGCAATGTACAGTGTTTTTCGTAATGACCACAACAGCTCAGAGCCTGCTCAGTTGGTAAGAGGACTTTCTGGAAGGTTCTCCAAACATATCAATGTATTGACACTCATCTCTGCTAAAAGCCAGTTTTGGTGTTGATGATCTGTATCCCCTGGCACACTGGGCTTCTGTCCACTTCAGTTTTCTCCATATCTTCCTGTTGCTGGTTGGAAAAAACCCCAAACAAATTCAGGGGGTTTTGCTTCCATAGGCCTCTGCTCTAAACTGTACATAACCTGTAAGTCAAAATTGTTTTGAAGCCTTTAAATGGGAATCCAAGAATAGTTTGCTTTTCTTCTGAAGTTTATTCTGATTTCCTTAAAAAGAAAGAGAAGGTGTTTGTGCATCATCTGGGATATAGTTTACAAACATGGTGTGTTCCACAATCAGGTGCATCTCTTTCTTTGTGCCAGTACTGCACATTATGTTCAAGTAGTCCAGTTTGACTGAATTCTGTGCTTCTCTAAGGTCATAATGACAGCACTGGTTGCAAATAGACTGTCATTATGCCTATTAATTTTTTTAAGGTAGGTATGTCTGGAATAAGGGAGGAATAGGACTCTTGTGGTTTAGAAAAGTGCATTGACTGCTGAGATGTAACTGTCCGCCAGGGAATGACTCTTCTCTGCACTCCCTCAACTGTTTGGACATCTTAGACCAGAGAAATATTCTCATGCAAATTCATTATGGTCCTGTAAAGCAAATTTTGATTGTGACAAGTTGATGTTTTCTGAAGGAAAAGGTCTCTTAGTCACCTTTCTTACTCTCCATTCAAGTGTGCCTCTGCTGATCAGATGGCAGGATGTGCATGGCAGCAGTGAGCTGGTGATGTGGATAAATGACCTGTGTCTTGTACAACTCCCAGATTCTTGGTAAGACTGTGTATCCATGATTTCTGCCTTTTTTTTCTCCAGCAACATTTCTCATAGGCTGTCAGGTCACAGCAGTTTCTGTGGTGGTTACATCCAGAAGTGACCCAAGTGTGGCAGGCTGAAGGAACTATCTGTGTGCCCATGGCTCATCCCTCTGAACTGTGATGAACAACAGTAGGCTCTTTTCTCTTGTCTGAAGCTGCCCTGCTTGCATTCACATTTGTACCAAGACTTCCAAAAACCTTATTGACCAAGAAGGTCATCTCCTTGTCTTTTCTCAGGACCTGCTACGGTGGTGAAGCTTTCAGTAAAAATAAAACCCAGATTTGTATGAAGAATAGACTGAGTCCTCTAAGTAGTATATACTAAAGGCTGTAGAAGAACACCAGAAACGGAGCTGAGACAATAATTGCCACCTTGTGCAAAACTCCCCTGCTTTCGTTTTGTTTTGGGGATGTAATGGCAGACAGAATTACAGCAGCCTGCTCTGGGGATAGAGGTTGTGTCTGATTTGGAATGGGGCACAGAAACCTGTGGTGTCCCAATCACCTCGAGAGGACACTCGTGTGTGGTGCATATCAGGAAGAATTGTGAGAGTTTCATCTGACACTGGAGTAAGCCAGTTGCTTCTACTCAAAATAGGGGTGCAATGGGAGAGGTGGGTGGGGGGGACTCCTACCTGCCACATACGCAGCCCTTAAAAATAGCACTGGCTGTTGGGAGAGCCAGACTTCACACTCTTATTTTTAAGGATCTGTGTGGGAGGAGGGGATATTTCCCAGTTCTGTGTATTACTGAAGCAATCTGTACAAGAAATGCTGCACCAGAGAGATAGCAGTGGGCTTCAGCTTACAAAGCACAAGAGTTGGAGAAGAGATGAGCTAACCAGTGCTGGCTGAGAGCATCATAAATGAAGCAATAACTATTCATGCAATGTTAGCAAATGCACTGAATAATAACATAACTTCATAGGAAAAGTCAGAAGGTCAGAAAAAAGGGGCTAGGACTTTACAGTTTTTTCTTTTAGTATTGCTTTTCTTTCAGTTGTTTCTTGTTTTCCAAGCTGTGTTGTTACACAACTTGCTTAGATGTAGGGCAGGGTTGCCTGGCATGCTTCTGAGCCAGTCTTTGGAGTCATGTACCGGTTGTGTAACTGGAGTCTTCCAGTACTGTGCATCCAGATTGAAGTAAGGTGATTGCTTTGTTTTCCCTCTATTGTAAAAACAGTATTCATATGTCAAAAAGCTGTTAATACTGCATAATACAATGCCTGAAGACATCAGTACTCCACTTCTGCATGGTACTACTTAGTATGTAAAATTGAATCAGAGAATCATAGAATGGCTTGGAGTGGAAGGGACCTTAAAGATGATATAATTCCAACCCTGCAGGCCATGGCCAGGGACACCTTCCACTAGACCAGGTTGCTCAAAGCCCTGTCCTACCTGGCCTTGAACACTGCCAAGGATGAGGCATCCGCAGCTTCTCCAGGCAACCTGTTCCAGTGCCTCACCATCCTCACAACTAAGAATTTCTTCCTAATACCTAATCGAAACCTACTCTCTTTCAGTTTGAAACCATTTTTCTTTGTCCTGTCACTTGTGAATAGTCCTCCTCTATCTTCCTAGTGGGCTCCCTTTAGGTACTGGAAGGCCACAGGTAGGCTACCCTGGAACTTCATCTTCTCCAGGCTGAACAATCCCAACTCTCTCAGCTGTGGTCCAGCCCTCTGATAATTTTCAGTGCCCTCCTCAGGATTTGCTCCAGTCCTTCTTGTGCTGGGACCCCATCTCTGGATGCAGAGCTCCAGGTGTGTCTCAGCAGAGCAGAGCAGAGCAGAGGGGCAGAATCCCCTCCCTGCCCTGCTGCCCACGGGGCTCTGGATGCAGCCCAGGACACGTTTGGCTCTCTGGGCTGGGAGTGCCATGGCCGGGGCATGTCCAGCCTCTCACCCACAGCACCCCCAAGTCCTGCTGGGCAGGGCTGCTCTGGGTCTGTTCATGCCCAGCCTGTGCTGATACCAGGGATTGACCTGACCCAGGTGCAGCAACAGCACTTGGCCTTGTTAGACCTTATGATGTTCCTGTGGGCCCACTCCTTGAGCTTGTCCAGGTCCCTCTGGATGGCATCCCATCATTCAGGTGTGTCAACTGGAAATAGAGTAGCATTTTTATTTTCTGTGTAGAGTTCAAGCCACTTCAAGGTCTTGTGATGCAGCAGATGAATGCTTCCTATTAGGATGTAGTTCTTACCAGGTTAACTCTTCCGAGTTAACAAGAACTTTCTTTGCATCCAGACTTATTTCTTGGCATACAAACGGAATTTTTAGGGCATATCGTGGACACACACGGTGTGCTGTCTCCTCATATTTAGAGTCTGGACAGTTTTGTGATATTATGGAGGACTGATTAGATGAGCTGGATCTGGGTCAAACTGTGGTTTTATTTCTGTTGCTTTGATGGTTAATTATGGACACTTTCAAAAGGGTTTTTCAGTGGTTCCCCATTGGTTTAATTTGAAACCTGGAGGTGGTAAAGGAGGAACCAGTTCTTCTTCTCCTTGGATTTTGAATCTGTAAGGAAAGGTCTGCAGCCTTTCCTGGCAGTCTGTGAGCTGGGTTTGTAACACACCTCCTCTGCTGAAAGGCACTTGAGAACATCAGTGTTATCAATATCTGTTCTGCAGGAGAAATTTCCTGAGGTTGTTGACAGCTCTACCCTTTGTGTACTGTAAAACTAAAGATAATCTAGGCATAAAGCTGGGGTGAAATCCCAAATGTAGCTTGAGATTCTCATCTGTTGCTCATGTGGGCAGGTAGCAGATGCTGGAAATGCTGAGGTAAACCTGAGTGCCAGTCTCCTGCTGTACTGGGTGGCTTTTGCCTTCATGTTTGCAGGGTGATGAGGTGGTACCAGGTGAGCAGTGATGCTGCCCTCTGGACTATGGGAGTATCTGCTCAAAACAGGACGATCCTGTTTAAGCCACGCTTATGCATTGGACCAGTAAGAGAAGGAAGGGCTTTTCTGGGTAACTATTAACTCGTTTAGTCTGCTCTCACTAGTGTGGCTATAGAAATATGAAAGCTATGAAAGAAAGCCTTACTGCCTGGCAAATGGGAATTAGTAAAATTATTAATTGTTGTCTGCTCTGTGCTACACTGTGGCAAACCAGGTTGGCAATAGGTCTCTTCTGCCTGTATTTCTATATGACATGTAGGAAACCAGCAAATCATTTGGAGAAAATGGGGACTATTGCAAACAACAGAGAATAGAAGTTGGAGAGGGGCTATCAAGGCAGCCCAGGCAGGGAAAGTGCTGAGGTTGTGTGAGATGAGACCTAACAAGTATGGCTCAGCTTAGTAGACTGGAAGCTGAGAGCATATGTTGCTGCCATGTACTAATAGAGCATGGGGTAAATTCTGGTAGGTTTACAGCTATTCAAGTGAAAGGTTAATGTTAGCACAAGAACAGACAGGCATAAGCCAGTTATGAACAAACCCAGGCTAGAAATCAGAAAGTGATTTTTCTAATTGTTAGTGAGCATCTCGCAAACTGGTTTCTTTGCCCTTTCTAATTAATCTAAAAACAGGTCTTTTTATGAATGCTATTACATGACAGTCGCCTGTGGGAGCAAAGAATAGGGACTTCCTCATCCAGACATCCCCTAAGTAGGCAGTCAAAAATGTCTGTGGAGCCACAGCCTCTGTCGCTGTTCCTCATAGCGTGGCCTCCCAGTGTTCATTCTGCCCACCTGCCTGCCTTTGCTGTCAAGCTGCCACATTGCAGGACCCTGTGGGTTTCCAAACACAACCAGAGGTCTGTAGGAGAGGTTTTTGCTACTTAGAAGCTCTCACAGAAGTGAAATTGTGAAAATCATGTTGCAGCCCCTCTTGGGCGGTGGCTTTTCCATGCAGTCGCACAGCAGATATTAAGGATGCTAGACTGCGTGAGGGGTTTCTTGAAGAATGGGTGTTCTTAGTGACTCATGCCTGGTAATGAACCTGTCATAGATATAATTTTGTTTTCTGACAAATGTTCAAGTGGTAATAGTTCAGAAAATATGGTGTAGTTTGTAAACAGGTTTGTTCATGAATCAGGTTTTAGAAATTCCCCATGGGATTTCAATTTCTTATTTCGGCAGTAAATTGCAATTGAACTCATAGTCATTGAAAGTTTTTTAAAAGCTAGCACTTGAAAATTATTTTATAGAAGACCTTGAAAAGCAACAGAGACAAAATCAGGGACATACACTAAAAAGGATATAATAGAGCTGTCCATCTAGAAGCAAATTTAGATAAATCAGTTCAAGACTCAATTCATTTAACCTCACTTTGGTTAATACTTTAGGTTGTTGCGTACAAGAATATTTGAAGTACAAATAGAAATTGCTTTATGTGAAAGATCAGTTTATTTTAACCATGTCTCCATCTGGGTTTTATTTTTGTTAATGAGTCAATATTCACCTTGTATTTTAAGATAGCAAACACATTTTTGAGAAACTGTTATTGAGAAACTGACAGTGCTAAATTTTAATGCAATTTATTTATATTTTTCTATTTTTATTCAGTGTATTATGTTAGTGCAGCAGATTGAAATGCCTGCAAGTTTTTTTGTGGTATCTCGTGTAACGGGTACTTGAGGGATCCAGTTTTGTCTACACAAATACCTATGGATTGGCTGGTGTATTCACTCTGAATTTCGTTATGCCTAATTTAAGGAACTCAATTGAAAGCAAGTATAACTCTCCTTCATATGTGGTGACATGGACACATGTTACTCGTCCAAATTATATAATTCTATTTTTAGCTCATAGTAGTAATAGCGTCTTAGTATACAACGGTTTACAGCTGCTAGAATCATCCCTTTTAAATCTTGCCTTTACACCCATTTCTCTGGGGGAGTGGAATGGTTTCTGTGACCTGGGAGCACCGAGCAGTGGCAGCAGCTGTTGGAATAAGCCCACCATCCTTGCTCAGTATTTGAGTGTGTTTTGGTCTAGCTGTGCTTGCCCCGCCCATCACAGACTTTTGCCAAAGGATGGTAGTTGGCCTCTCAGTGACTTGACTCAGGTCAGCTGTGTTATCAAAGCCTGGTTTGTAGTGCAGTTTTCATCCTCTTGCAGAGGCTTTCTAAGCCCAGGCATTTTCAATTTTTTGCATTGAATTTCTTCCTCTGTCCCTCCCAGTCAGCAGAGCAGACCGAGTGGATTTCCAAAGTCCATTAATTTAGGCCCAATGCGAGCCTGTCAAGTGCCTTTACTGGAGGTGTGAAAAATGTGTCTGAATTTATTAATATGGGGGTGGTTGCTGGATTTGGCTTTGTCAGACCCCTGATGTGGCAGTTCTTCTTTTCTTGTTCAGTGTCTATGCTAATGGTGTCCTCAAAGACTGGCAGAGGCTTGTATGTGTTTCACAGCAAGTTTTTTTGGGGCATTTGTGTTCATTATCAACTGCTGCCTTCTGCAGGGAATACAAGTACACAAAATTATTCCCACCTAAGAGAAAAGTGTATTACTTAAGCCAGGAGACATAAAGGTGAAGGTAGGATAGTAAAAAGTGTTTTCTCCCTACCTTTTTGAAAGCTGGGTCATCTGTAGCAACGAGAAGGAAAGTACTGGTAGAGGCCACAACCTGTTAGCAGAGGGTAGCTGGGCATTGTTCTGTAGGATTTTTAGTTTTTATTCCCCTGTCATGTTACATGATGCTGGACAAGCCACTGTGGCTTTTGAAAGGGTTTTTCAACACTTCCTCTCTCTCAGATCCATGAATTGATTTCTGGTTATTTGATTTAAGATTCTGGAAATGAGTTATCAGAGCAGTAAGTGAAGTAGCTGGAAAACCAGACTTTATAGTGCTTGATATGTTTCCAACTTAATTACTTTGAGAAATCTGGAGTTTTTTGTCCTGAGGTGAGTGTTCTGACAAGAAGCTCTTGGCCTGATACTGCCCTTGTTCTTCAGTTGTTATGGGGACTTTTTAACTTCACAGGTATGCTGTCAAAGCATGAATTAAGCTTGAATTACCTTAGTAATATGATGAGGAGTGCCCCTTAGCTCACTGCATGTAATGGTGATGTAACTGCATGTAATGGTAGGGCCTGGCTGTGATATAATGAATAAAGCATGCCATCCTGCTTTGAGTAACACCAAGGAAACAATATTCAGTAGTTGCTTGTTCAGTGAGCAGAAGGTTACCCTCTTCTAGCTGAGAAAGGGGTTTGCTTTCAACCGGAGAAAGAATTGTGGAAGTTTAGACAGAATTCTACCTTGTAGAATCAAGGCACTTAATTCCTTCAGCCGAATCCCTGGGTGTTGGACTGAGCTTGCAGAATGTGTGGACAGTTCTGTGAGAGACAGTTTCCATGTTCTCACTGTCAAGCTCAGGTAGGAGGAAGGGACTTTGCAGTGTCTGAATTAAGCTGCTGTGTTGTGGGAAGCAGGGTTGTCCTGCAGACCATCCATGTGGAGTAATGTACCCTCATGCCTCTTAGCCAGCTATATGTGTTACTGTATAGTTTCCTACCTGAGATAGGCTCTGGAAGGATAAAGATAAGGAACAATAAAACAGAGATGTGAAGAGATTAACTAGACCATCTACCTTCTTCAAAAGCATCCCGTAAAAATGTGTACACTTCCACTTGTTAAAATCATCTGGGATAGAGATTTTTTAGCTTCCCTTGATAATCCATGCTCACTGCTGATTAAAAGCTTTTCCAGGTGTCTAACCTAGCTTTCCACTGCTTCAAGTTAAGTCTGTTATTTCTTTATCTGTATTTACAATACAAATGCTGAATAGTTTACTTCCGTTGTGCTTGCCTCAACCAGTTCGTGTTGGAAAGCTGTTATGTCTACTTGAGGTCTACATTTCATATCATCTGCAGCCTTTCCTTCCCAGTTTTTTTGATCAAAAAAGTAATTACAGCTCCAACTGAGAGTATAATTACAGGTTTTTCTACCCACAGCACATGTCTGTGCCCAGATGCCTTTGCATTTAAGGGATGCTGATTATTTAATTAGATGTGCAGTTAACGCATTGATTGTAATTTTCCAATTTCGTAGGATATCAAGTCCTTACATTTTAGATGCTGTTATGAGGGAGAGACATGTAATTTGAAGGAGGAGGCAGCAGAGGGAGAGTTTTCTCTGCTGTAAATGCTTCCTCACTGCCTGTTGACTTAAGGTACTTAAGCTGACTCCAGTCTAAAAACCAGCATAATAGTTGGTAATAGCTGTTTCCAGAATGGGGGCATCCAGTGAGTCAAAATTTTCAAGTCATCTGAGTTGCAGAAAGGACCATCATTTTTTCAAGAGTCCATCTTTTAATTGTACTTCTTATTAAAAGTAGGGAGTGACCATTCAGCTAGAGAAGGGCTTCTGTGGTTTCAGATGAGCAGCCAAAACCCAGGACAAGAGCTCTGGGGTTATCCTAATGTTTTCAGGAGTACATTAAAGAAGGTTTTGTGTGTGTCGTTGCTGGGGCACAAGGAGACAACATGCTTCCCACAGCCTGTCACCTGAGACAGCTCTGCTTTTGAAGTCTTGTCACCCTGATTTTGAAAGCTGGTGTGGGCTGTGACGAGTGGGGTTGGCATTGTCTCGGTGGTGGCTTCTGAAGGGAGTGTGGTGTCTAGGTGCCAAGGCTTGTTTGTGCCCCAGAGTGGTTGGAACCTACTGACTGAGGAATAAAATAGCCTTTTCTGTGAAGTGTGCAGAGCTGATAGTGTTTGGATTTCTTGTATCCCAAAATCAAAAGTGCAAATTCCTCATCAAGACAAGAAGGGGATGAGCAGGTTTAGCACCTGCATTTAAAGGCTGCCTCACATCTCTGAGGAAAGGCATTGCCATTGTGAGTAACAGTGATGGCTATAAACAGAATAAATGGAGGATGATAATATGAGGGTTTTTAACTTTTATGACCAGTATTCCCTTAAGGACTTTGGACCTTAAGACTTCCCATGTGAGACTAGATCGATTCAGCCTCTGGAGGAGTTTTTTGATTGATATGGCAGCAGCAGCCTTAGAGGGACAGAGATAGGAGAACACATTGCAGGCAGCTCAGAGGTCTCTGATTACTCCCTGCCTGATAAAGACTGGCCTAAACAGTGAAGTTGTAAATAGTATTAGTGCTATGTTAACTCATTTTTTTTCATTAACCTCACAAAATTCCCACTCTTTGAACCTTATTACATTCTTGTCCTTGGAAATACTCTTCATTTTCAGGTATGTGGAAGTCTTTCCTTCTGTTCATTCAGAAATGTTGATGTCTCAGAGTTCAGCAGATGTCCTTACAGTTGGATGATGTTAACCTGCAGATTGTAAACATCTTTCCTATATAGATGAGTCAGCCAGTGGTTTGGTCTCACCCATTCACAACAAGTGAACTGAGGTTGCCTGTCTGTGGAACATAAAATGTCCTAATACCTCTGATCTGTAGCATTTTTTTTCAATAAGCTAGTGCCAGTCTCATTGTCTTTCTATAAAGAAAACAATACAACTTGTGTGAGAGGGAAATAAAAACTTTATAAAGGGTGAGAACTTTGGAAACTTTGGGGAAGATTATCTCCTTCCTTTTTGTAAAGTCTTTCAGTGTAATTTCAGGCCATTATCAGTTTCCAAGGTGCTCAAGATGCTGTGGGTACCTGTGCCTTTCTTCCCTTCCAAATTTGTATGTTGCCCTTGCCTTAGCCTTTCTTAGGGGGAAAAGAAAGCCATTAGTGGTTTGAATGTCACCTTCTTAAGGTTATTCTTTCATCTGACAGCAGCATCTTCACTATATGTTTCATAAAAGTGTTCCGGAGCTGCTGTAATGACAGCAGCATCGTTGACAGGGCAGTTTTAAATGCCTGAGAATGTACAGTCTCATCTCCTTCAGGCTCTGTCTCAGCAGCACTGCCTGGGTTGTGTGATGCACAGCTCCTCAGAGCTCAAATTCATTGAGAACAGCTGCCAAACAGCAGGAGGTCACTGCTGTTTCATTAATACTTCGTCTTTAGACCACTGATTGATTTAATCTTCTTGTGGCTTTGAAGAAGATAATAAACAGCGTGTTTTCACTGCTGAATAAATTGATAAACTTTACACTGTGTATTTGAGCTTGTGAGGTCTAGTGCAGCACTGAACTCAAACTGCCTTACTGAGAACTCTGTCTTTAGGGAGACAGAGCAGGCAGTGTCACTTGGGACAGATGGTTCTTACATTTTTTCCAGTAAAATAAAAGATTTGTTTTAGAGAACTCTTGGCTCAGAAATGTCCAAGGCCACTTGTGAGATGAATTAAACCTGGGAGTGAGTTGGGCATTTTTCCCTGCAGTTCCAGACAAGCCTTTCTCCATTGACGTTTCTCTCCTGACTTCCCCACATCTTGTTTCTTTGTTTCAACTCTCCGTGTAACATTTTTATCGTGTAATTTCCGTAGCCACTCATTTTTGTACTTCCCCCAGATCCAAGTTCTTGCTTGTCTTCCTGCGGGGAGAAGGGGTGTAAGTGTGTGAGAGGGAGGAGCAGGACCTGTGCTTGAAGAGTGCTCATTTTCCTTTGGTTAATCCACTCGTGCTCATGAAGGAATTGCTTACTTTTTACAATTTTATCAGTAGTTCAGTACTTTACAGGAAGTTGGAATGAAATAGATAATGAGGATTAAAAAAGAAGAAAGGGTAACGTATACCTCGCAGACATCAAAGCATTTGGCCTATATAGCTGAGCCAGGCTTTATCAGTTTTAATAATTCCCTGCTGGCTCAACCTAAAATTAAAATCTGTTGGTGAATTAAAAAATTGCAGTAAGAAGTATTTAAATTTTTAAGTGGAAGTTTATTTCTCTAGTAGAAAGCAAATAACTCAGCGCTCTGTGCCTTAAGGTAAAGCATACACTTTCTCATAGACTTTTTTATGTGCAAGTCATGCCTGTTTTCCTCATGAAATTATCTTCATTATTTCAGAAAAAATCCCTGAAAAACAGAGTCTGTCTCAACATCCTGTGCATTAGGTAAAAAGTTCTAAATATTGGAAAGTGCCATCTTCCTTTCTTCTGAGGGCACCTGGTTTTCTATCTTTTCTAGCCACATTGTGAGCTGTGGTAAGGGCAATGACATTTCCCAGTACTTCATTGCTCATGACCTCCTTTAGTAATGTGTCCTGGCTCTGTCTAATGAGACTTGCTCAATTTTTCCACGTGTTTTTCTGCTCCTGGTTCTATAAGACAGCCATGGGAATATTGGGATTTTATGTGGCACTGTTTGGAAATTTGCATGGGCTCTTTTTGTCTCAAGAACTGCGGCTGGAGCATTATGTTTGACTCCAGTACATTTTTGACTTCGATGTGTTATTGTCTGGTACTGATGGCTGCAGGGATGGGCAAAGACCAGGGTAGGAAGAGGTGGGAAAGACAGAGGCAGTGGTGGCAAGATGACATTGGCTTCACTTGTTGATCTTTGGAAAGAGTAAGGCATTTTAAAGCCTGTGAGGCTGTCTAGTGGATACTTCAGGTGTTATAGAAAGTTAGTGTCAATAAAAAAACCGTCTGATGGATACATACTATTTTCTTTTTAAACTATTTCTATGTATGAGACCTCTGTCAAGATCTTTTTCATCTTACTTACAGGCAGAGCTTTGAAGATGCTAAGTGCCGTTCAAATCCTGGACTGCATTTTATTTTCTCAGCTGGGCAGTCTTCATCCTTATGTGGATGCCATTTGATGCAGAGGTTCGACTCTGAGCTCAACAGCTGTAATTGCTGTGTTCAGTAGAATCATTCCTATTGCAGTCAGACTCAGTGCTCTCAGTTGGGCAGGAACCCTGCTTTCCTGGCAGAATGCAAACATATAATGAGAAGCTCAGGGTCAGACACTTAAAATCCTTTAAAGCTAAATCATTTCTCAAAATCTGACCTATCCCTTCCCCCGCAGCAAGGGAAAAAGCAAAATAAGAGGGTTTTCTGGGGGATGGAGGATATGAGTGACCACGAGGAACATCAGCCTTCCAGAAGATCTGAAAGGAGGTTGGTGGCATTTTTTCTGTGCCTGGCTGAAAGGGGCAGCGCTGTGGCTGCACATGGAAAGAACAGGGCTACAGTTCACCAGTGGTGCTGCCGAGACAAAGTACTGTGAACTGTGACATTAGTTTATGTGTGAAAGCTGTTACCCAGAACAAACAAACTGGGGAGGATGCCAGCCTGGCTGTTACCAGCTGGCACTACAGCAAGGTGCTGGGATGGAGCTGTGGGAGCAGAGGGTTGGAGGTGCCAGGAGAATATCCACTGCAGTGAGGGCAGGACAGGGAGCACAGTGATACTTGTGGAGGAAGTGGTGAGTAAAAGTTGATATTGGTGTAGGTAAGATATTGAAGGGGAAGTATCGTTCACAGCAAGGCTGGCTCACGAGGAGGTAGGAGGTATTTGAACAGATGGGAGGATAGTGGCATTTCCACAGCTAAGTCATATAGGCCTCTTCAAAATCCCACCCCACACTGTGAAAAGACACTGTTTTGAAAGATGCAGTGAGTTGTTCTTGAGCAACACCAGCACTCACACAGTGCCTTTGATGCTAGAAGCAGAGAAACAGTATTCAGGAAGGAGGTGGGTGTTTGTGTTGGGTGCACGAAGAGGGGGAACAGGGTAAAGGGAGCATTTGTGGGGAGAGGGATGTGAACATGGATCAACTGGCCAGCGAGGTTTTCTTAGTGGCAGCTTGTTGGATGCCTCTGGAGCAGGTTGTGGGGCAGATAAATGGTGCCTTTAATTCAGGCAGTTCTTGCAGGATGAGTGCCTGCTGCTGCTCACTCCCAGGAGAGAAGTGTCAGTACAACGTGAGTGGATCTGATTCTGTGCACAACACTTCTGCAGTCATTCTTTTATGTAACAATGTGACTTTTATTTTTGGGAAATGAGAGATCAACGGGTGTTCAATCCCCCACACTTGTAGCAGAGCTGGTACTAGTCTTCCTTGGAAACTGGATTCATTTCAGCAAGGGCATAGCTGAATCTTGTGGGTTCATTGGGGGGTGAACAGGAGAGATAAAAATAAACCTCTGTCTCAGAGCTGGGCAAAAATTTCTCTTGGAGCTGGTTAATTATGTTGAATCCTGGGCTTTTTTCCCCAGCCCCCCTTCTCCACAGTCCCGCAGGATGCCAGAGCGCTTTTCCAGCAGAGATCCACTCGCTAGCGCTGCACTGCCTGCTCTCATAATGCCAAAGGAGTGCGTTTTGTCTTTAGTCAGATTGGCTCCATCAGTTCGTATTTCCTTCTGAATGGATAATAAAGTGGAGAATCATTTTGAGGCGAGGAGTGAAGCGGGGAGGCTGCGTGTGTGAGGAGCTAGGCAGTAGGCAGCTGACGAGGAGGAGTAAAGTAGCTGCACAGCTTTCTCTCTGCCTCTGAAGTACAATATTTTCTGTTGAGTCACATCTGAAGAGAAGGATGAAGTTTTAACTGTACTTGGTACAGCCTGAGAAAGGGAAAAGATGCTCTGTGGTGGGGAACTAAAAAATTTCTGTTGAGGGATGCTCCTGGAAACCAAAAGGATTTCTGCATTTTTAGCTTTTGCAGTCGTTAGCTTCTGCTGTTTTTTGCTTTTTGGATTTTTAGTAGCTGTTTGCATTTTTTATTCCCTTCAACATGCCTTCAACTTTACGTGATTTCTCATCGTAGTGCTGCTGTGGAACGGGAAACTCTCGGTGCCTTTAACGTTGCTTTCCCTGATACCTCAGATGGGACACCAACAATATGTTGATAATCTCCATAGTGAAAGTTCATTGTCCGGTGAACCTTTAACGACATTAGGAATCCTTCAGGACCTGTATTTTCTATGAGAACAAGCTGTTGTATTCTGTAGTTTTCTATTAATTCTATACATTTCCTTTACATTTTAACCTTTTGTTTTATTTTAAAGCAGCAAGGTAAGTGAAAGATTGGAACAAATGAAGTGCCTGGGTATAAACTGCAAGTAGACAGCAACCAAGGAGAATTGCTCTTTATTTTTACAGTGGGCTGTGTGTGTGTGTGTGTGTGTGTGTGTTTACTTTAGCAATACAATGGCTCCATTGGAAGCTGACTGGATTTAAAAATGTGCTTTGTAAAAACAACTTACACTTAGTATGTTCATTTGTATGCTCTATTTCTTAGTTTTTGTTTTCACCCATTAGACACTAATTGTAGATTTCTAATGACTGGTATAATTGAGGTTGTGTCTGTTTACTTCTCATACTTCTCTGTTAGGAAGGTTTGTATCTCAGCCGGAATTTGACATCAAAATCACTATGGGAAGGAGTTAAAGGGAAAGGAGCTTGGAGATAATTTAAATTTGATCACTTGAAAAGCAAATAACTTGAAGTAATTAAATTACTAGTTTGATTCTTCCTTAGATGTCACTTAAGGAAGGCTTTCTTTTAACACAGAGTATTTGCCATTGGCCTGATTTCTGGTGCTGAGAAGCTTGTGAGTTGATGAGATGGAATGACTGGCATGCAGGAGCGATGAGGGTGCTGTACAAGCTCGTGAATCAGAGCAGATGGTGTGACTGTTTTGAGATATCCTTTCAGTTTTCACTCCATTTAACTGGGCAGGTTTCTTTTGCTAATGAAGCAAGCCTTTCGGGGATAAACCTAAAGACTTAATACGGAATGCTAAGGTCCTCAGTCCCTGAGATGAAAAGGAGAGAGCTTATAGAAGTAAAGCTGCAGTTTTAGCCCAGGAGGATTTTAGTTGCCACGTGCTACATTTTAATATCATGAACTGTAAAACCCTAATTATTCCATTTGCTGCATAGAGTACCTTCACCCAGCCTGGCTGAACACTGCCAAGTGTCTGCCCTAAGGGGATGCAGAACAGGTCAGAATCAGTGAGTAAGGTTGTGTAGCACCACTCTGTACCAGGGCTGTGCTCTCTCTGCCCTGACAGCAGAAGTCGGGTCTCGTAGTACATCACCCTGTACTGGTGAGTGCTGCCTATCCCTCCCCTGCCTGAATGTCCTTTTGAGCTGAGGCACTGTCACCTGGAGAACGAGATCCAAACATCCTCAGTGAGTCATCAGAGTTTTGAGAAAATTCTTACTGATGAGTGTTTCATGGTGGTTCTTGTCAGAAATACAGGACTTGGAGAATTCACACTCTTGGTCCAGCAGTAGTTCAGAACTGGGCTGTAAGTTGGATTGCAAGTAGAGGAGAGATAGAGCATGTTCTGTTTTGTTAATCTAGGCAGAGCTCTTAGCTTCATTCAGTATTTTCATTAACAGTGCAAGCAAACCTTGTTTAAGCCAGAGGTACTGTGTTTGTACTGCCAGTGCTGTCTGTTTTCTTTCTTGTTAGAGGTAGCTGAATAATCAGAAACCTTTCCCCAAAGTCTGGCAGACATTTCTTGAGTTTTCATCCCATGGCCAGCCAACTTGTCAGCATGCCCTGATAATTTTGTTTCAGTTCGTGGAGCTGTTTCCTTTAAACAAGAAGCTGCTCCTTGATCCTGGCCCATGTGTTCAATATAATGCTTTGTTCTTAGGATCCTGATTTGGGATAAATCTGTTTTAAGGAACAATTAGTGTTTTGGATTGTCATGGGCAAAACATCTACTGATTGATACAGCTGTGTACAAAACCCCCGTTCTCTGGAAATACTCAGTTTAAGGTACTGCTGAACTTAATTATTTCCCCATTTGCTCTCAAATGCTGATAGCTGCTGCTCAGGTTTTGTATTTGCTGTGAAGGAGTGAAGTAACTTTTACATAAGATAGAAGCAGCTGTGATGTCTATTTTCAGTAGTCAGATATCCCTTTCGCCTATTCCTCAGCACAGGGTTGTCTCAGAACTAAGCAGGTGCCTCAGAGTTAGCTTGCTGCTCACCAGGCATGAGCTTTTGCACTGCCACTGACAGCAGCTTGCAGCCTGTGCCTCCCTCTGTGCCTGGGGACAGCCCCTATTTCTGTCTCAGCCTTTTCCTGGCTGCCAGGTGGTGACAGACCTCATTTGTTACTGCAGGCGATGCATCGCTGTGCCAGGCACTGCTGCCTCCAGCCTGCAGGAAAAGCTGGGATAGAAGGGTGCAGAGGGAATGAACACGTTGAGGCACTGAAGCATGGAAGGGCTGCCTGGTGCTGAGGTGCCCTCCAGGGGTTCCCAAGGCAGTTGGACTTAAAGCCTGGACATCTCAGTCCCTCTCCATCTGTCCTCACAGAAGGGGTCCTGTCTGGATGACAGACATTAGTCCCCGTTTTACAGAAAGCTGAGACTTAGGGGACATCCCAGAAGTTTAACTTTCTGGAGTGTCCCCTAAGTTTGTTGGGGGTATTAAGGAGTTGAGGCAGGAAGTGCTGTCTCCTCATTCTACTACACAGTGATACTCTTCTATTACATTAGTTTAATTTTACACTGTTTGGCAGCAGAAGTTTTTACACTGGTGAATGCCATGAACCTGCAACACTTCAGTGGGTGTTTTACCCTCATAGTTTGTGATATTTACTGTTCCTTTACTTAGTAGCTACCCTGACAACTTGCTGGTACGGCAGAGTATTATTCAGATGTGGTTCTTTTCCTTGGTTGGCTGGCCTTGTGTAGAAGGTGAGAAATAACTGTGATGTGGGAGGTGCAGAAATGTATTATATGCAGTGTACCCTGGATCAATTTTCCACCCTGAGGATGACTGATTGACTATACCTGACCTTTTGTCACTTCTATCAAACTGCTCTGGAAAGGTTTTAAGTGTTTGGGTTTTTTTTTCTAAAATGTGTCAGGTGGGAAGGCTGGCTGTCATTGATACCTGCATTGAAGTGTTTTGTCATAGTTTTCGCTCAGCTGTATTGAAACAAATATTGTAGGTACAGATACAACCTGGGAAATATATTTGGAATATATTTATGCTTAAAAACTTAAGAAAGTTTTACAGGTAGGACTGGAATGTGATTTTGCAGCTTGTGCAGTAATTCCTGAACAGGAAGTGTTGAAGCTTGGGGGACTGTGAAAGGGTTACCAAGTTCTCCTTGGTAAGAACTCAATGTGAGTTCTCCTCACATTGTTTTATGTAAAACTATTTTCATCCTTTTTTAACTACTGTCTTCTCAATGACAGGAATGTATTTCCTCTTCAATCCACTGTGGAGTTCCATGTATCCCTTCTGCACTTTACTTTCACTCTAAATATCCTGAGGTGAAGATGTTTCTCAACAGTATGTTTTGTTCTCCAGCTCTGCTGCTTTTTGCCCAGGATCGATCAGCTGAGTACATTGTTGTTCTGATCATCCATGCTAGAACTCAAAAGTTAGAATTTTTGTTTATTATCAGGGGAAGGTTTGAAGAAAGACACATTCTCAGAAGCAAAGCAATAATGCCATGTTCAGGTATGATCCAACCCAAAATTAAATCTAATGATATTAATTAGAAAATTGCAGGCTCATCTCTAGAAGTCAAACAGCAAAACTGATGATAACCCTTCATATCTCTGTCAAGCCTTGTTAGTATTCTTTCAGCAATTATTGTGTTTAAAAATGCTGTAATATTCTCAGGAAGAGTCAATGTTTCAGCATGCTGAGTGCTGGGGCGATGTTGCTATGGCAGCCTTAGCCATGATTTCTTTCTCTTTTTAATGCCAAAATCTTTTTCCCCAGAATGTCCTGTATTTTAGTTATTGGTATTCTTCATGTTTAAATGGCACTTTATAAAGTAGCAGTACCATTTATCAGGCATTTTATTGCTTTTCCTAGTGTAATTGCTAATACAGGTAATGCAGTACCACTTTATGTGGACAACACTGCAAATATAATCTAATCAAAAAGGTTTCACTCAGTAGCATGAGTCAATAGCCAGAGAGGGTGCTGTGAAATGTTTTTTCTGATCATAGTTAATTGTTTTTATATCCCTTTGCTGGGTTCCTTGAACATCACATCTACCCTGAGGTACCAGCACCTTCTAACATGACGTTGTGGGCGAAAGGTATCTCAGTATTTACCTTAGTGTGGTGAAAATCATATAGCCATTAACAAGGGGTGTCAGACATCGGGATGAGCTGCCCATGCGACTGGTGGAGTCACTATCCCTGGAGATATTTCAAAGACATATAGATATGACACTCAGGTACATGGTTTAGTGGTGGCCCTAGCAATGCAGGGTGAATTGTTGGATTTGATGATCTTAAAGATCTTTTTCAACCTAAACAATTTTATGATTCCATAAGATAAACATGCCTCATTTTAGCAAAGTTTTTGTGCTCTCGCCCCCTTTTCTTCCACCAGACTGCAGCCAGCCCACTGCAGTGTGGGACAGTGCTGAAGGCTCACAATGTTGCCTTTGTTTTGAACCATGCTGGTCCAGTGTCTCACAGAACTGAAGATGCTTCTCAAAGAGGGTTGCAGTCAGCTCCCCTCTCCCTGATGAGAGCCTGGCTCTCTATTTGATGCTGTAAGCATAAAGCATGGTTGATCCCAAGCTGATGAGCAGAGATAACATAATTGCATTTTATTCCTTCGTGGGATCTCT
>VZTR01010050.1:63344-104195 GCA_013400775.1 Chaetops frenatus | reverse complement strand
TTTCCTTCATTCATGCATGCTGGCATGACATGCTTTTACTCCGGTTGTCATGGCAAATCTGTGTGTCAGGAGGAAAAGTATCTGTTGTTCATGTATTACAAGGCTATTTCAGAAGTGTGTCCAGTGACCAGGTAATGAGATGTGCAGGGTTTGTGTTAGCTCACCTGTTTCCCCTCTGTAAAATCCTAATACGTCAGCTTTGTCTTCATGGGAATAGCAAAATGACCCAAACATCCCCAAGTGAAGCAGCAATGTATTCCTCATGCTGAGCTTGAGCCTGGCTCTGTTTTGGGAAGTTGGGGCATAGAAATGGTGGTGCCTGTGCATGCTGCTCTCTTGCACATCCAGAGACAGCTGCACTGAACTGAGCATGGAGTTCTCCTGGAAGGAAATGCCTGCTAACAAGGTAGTCAGAACAAACCTTGTGTAGTCAGTGAAGGCTTGCAGCATCTGGCAGGACACCAGGATTCAAATATTCTTTCCTTAAAGACTTGATTCCTTGTTATGTGTTAATGTGACTCCTGGAGTGGTCCTGGAAGGTAAAAAGACTTCAGCAGGGATTTGCGTCTAGATTAGGTTTTGGGTTTTTTTCCTGGGTGAACCTGCTTTAACTTCTATTGTCACTTCACATGTCTGTGCTACAGAAATCATGGCTCTAACACAGACAACACGAGAGAAATAAGGGGTTTTTATTGGGGACAAGTTGCAGAGCACCTAGTCTGAAGCGTGGAAGGGGACAGGAGCACGCCCACAGCCCTGGGTGGAGAGGAGGAGGAAAGGACGTGGCGGGAGTTGCAGAGACACTTTGGGACCAGCCCACAGAAAGACTGAATGCTCAGAGCTTCAGGTCTGAGTGTGGGCTCAGGGTGGGGAATGGAGGGAGGACGCCTGTGGGAGAAGGACAAAGAGGGCGATTCTCTGACTTGATTCTTGGCATTCCACTCAGTGGGCAGCGATTTGATCTTTGGTGGTAAGCAGCGATTTCTGTTCATTTCCACCCACTGTAGAGAGAGGTAGAAAGGCTTCCCTCTGAGCCGGAGCTCCGTCCTCGTGTTCTGCTCTGGCCTTGTTCCCAGCTTTGGAGGAAGCAGTTTCTGTCCTCCTTGGGGAAAGATGGAAAGGTACTGCTGGTATTTGATGAAACCAAAGATGTGCTTTTGAAAATCTCCAATGAAGTAAATATTCTTGTGTGCGTGCATGTGTGTGTATATATGTATATGTATGTGTATATATATATATATGCATACATATATGCACACACTATATATACATATGCATATGCCCTAAGTACTAAATATATAAATAAAAATGACAGCATTTCACTGTTTGCACTGAGCAGCAAGATTTGGAATGGCTGCAATCCTGCAAGTAAGTGTTCAGCAGGAAAAAGTGATTTCTGTAAAAAAGCTGCTGCTCTTGAGTGTTGTAGCAGACAAAGGAAGTGAGAGCGAGCTCTGTCTTGAGTTGATTTTTTTTTAACTAAAGTGATCATTATGCCCCTCTGGTACCTTGAAAGCTGCATACAGGGGGAAACATGATGAAGACTGAGCTTTCTAAGGAAAACCTTGCACAAGCATATGTAGGCTCTTCTCCTAGCACCTGGAGTTCAGTATGCTGGATAATATTTGAAATGAGCATTTCTGTGTGCTACCCTCAAACAACACGTGTAGGGAGCCACAACTGTGGAGCTCTTTTTCTTGGCTGCCAGTGAATCCAGTTGCTTCCTCTCCAAGGGTTCACTTCTTACAGCTGGTACAGAAGTGATTTTTTGGTGTTAAACATCAGTTACCCACTCAAGTGAAAGTGGCTAAACTCTGTAAGTGGTGGAAGAAGAGAGACAGAGAAAATATTCCTTATATCAGCCCTGTTCTACGAAGGAATAGTTAGATTTTAAAAAAAATTCCAACCGATTTTTCTGGACCAGTGGCCTGAAAATTCTAGAAAATTAAAGTTACTTTCTTTAAAGAAGCTGACAACCAATCTCACAGAGAATTTGTTTTGCCTACACAACAGCAGATATTGCCTTTGGTATGGAAGTTCAGCTGAGATGATGCTTGATGATGGGACTTAAACCTAAAGCACAGATGCATATTATACATTTATAGCATATTAATTAAGCTCTTATTATAGAGATTGGTATTTACAATGCTGCTTCCTCCAGATCAAAAAACACTCTCTCCCTTCCTGCCCACAAAGTGAAACAATAAAAATGAAAGACAGTTACCATAGGTCTTAAATAAAACAAGAATACGAGAAAGAATATGTGCTTCAGGCAGCAAGTCCAAACTGAATCATCAAATACACTTGTGTTCTCCAGTCACCTTGCCTCCAGGAGGATCCTGCTTGGGTCTCTTGTGTGCCCTAGTCTCTGGAGGAAAAAACTGATTGTATCTTGCTTAATAAGTATGACAGTAAAAGCACAGGGAAGTTTAAAGCAGTTAGCATTTTGGGGTTTTTGGTTTTTATTTTGCTCATTACAGAGGGGTTTTAAATCAGGGAAAATAATCAACTGCAGAATCTCCAGAGCTGGAGTAGAAGTGGCATGCAGAAGCTTCATGCTGTCAGCTCAGCCTGTTTGTGCATATGCTGAGTGTGGCATATTTAACTGCAGGTTAACCTGGGAGCTTGCAAGCTTTGAGGTTTTTTNTTTTTTACTTCTTCCTAGCAAAATATTAAGATGAAAATGCTAAAATAGCAGAAAGGTTTTACTCCTAAAAATCTGTCATCCAGTCTTCTTGCCACTTTACATCACTTTGTGCAGTTCCTGTGGGCTAGCTGGTACTGTGCCAAGTTAAATTTGACTTCTGCTTTGGTTTGAAGAAAGAAAGGATGAATATTGTGAACTTGAAAGGAGAGGAAATGTGCAAGGATAGAATTTCTAATGTCAGAATTCGGTATTTGCGGGGGTAATTAAATCACACAGTGCACAATTGTCAGGAGCTCGAGCTTGAGAGTAATTTGCAGACCTGGTAGAAAAACCACAGAATTGCTTTTTGAATTTGACCCATTTTTTTACGCTATTGAATAGAAGAGGGAGTGAGGAACACTTATTCCAACAAGAACATGATCTGGGGAGGTGGCCAAAACCATGACAATGTCTGTACACTTCAAGTAGCACATCCTCTTTCTGTCTGATTTTATGTGTATGCTGGTTTTAGGTTTTTCTTTGTTTTTTTTTTATTCTGCTGCTTAAGTTACCTCGGATATTTCTATCTGAACCAAACTATAATGTTTTTTTCCCCTCTTTTGGTAGCTGCCTCATGACAGAATAAAAACTGGATGCAAGTTGTGCATTGGGAAGTGATTGATGTGTGCTTGTGCAGCTTGTAGCACTATGAGAAACACAGGTGCAGCTGATGATGTTTGCTAGAAGTAGATTGAAAAAGCAAGAAAATGAAATTTCACTTCTGCAGAGAAAACCTGTTGTAAAACTGCAGGGCAGGAGGCAATTCCGGAAGCAAAATCTCCATTTGTTTCTGCGGGACAAAATGAAGAGGCTTCTCCAAAGCCAGGTAGATGATAATTCAAACCACGCACATCGCTGCCAGCTCTCCCCAGTGGAGATTGAATCAGACGTGTTTGTTTGTGGAATCAAGAGGAGCTCTCCAAGCACTGAGTTTTCCACAGCTGGAGGGGACTTTCATCAGGATGGAGGACATGATTCCAAGGGAGTGAGTGAAGTGTGTGTTGGTGAGGTGGAACTGAACTGGGGTGGCTACGTAAAAATACCATGTTCAGTTCAGCAGAAAAAGAAGGACTTGCAGGGAAGTTCTTCTGATGGTATCACGCAGACCTCTTCTGAAATGAAGGGCAGAGTGTCTGAGGGGCAGGACCTTTCTTCCCTGAGCATTACCATGAGCTGGAGGGATGCAGCTGAAATGCAAGGGTGCTTTCCCCAGGAAAAGACCATCGCATACAAGAGTCGTAGAAGGCAGTCAAGAGACCGCTCAGCTGATGTGGTTGATTACATTGTTAAAGAGCTACAGGGAATAAGTCGAATCCAGACGGAGATTGCAGAGCTCCGTCAGCACCTCACCTTGATAAAAGGCTCTGTGGATGAAGTCTCCAGCTGTGTGGACACGGTCTTGAGTGAGATAGAAGGCCTGCAAGGTGGTTCTGGTGGCAAAACCCAGGGTACGCATGCTCGAGAGCCAAGAAGGGAGGTACAAAAGGAAGAACCAGTGTTATATTTTTATGGCATCCCAGAGAAAGATGGCGAAAACACAGTAGAGCTTATCTGCAGCTTTTTGTCTGAATATCACTGTTTCAATGGTATTCAGTGCAGTAAGTATATAAAAGATGCTTATAGGTCAGATATTGGTACAGGCAAGCCATTAATGCCAAGACCAGCAGTTGTGAAACTTGTGAGTTGTGAACAGAGAGACTTTATTTTACAGAAATCTATCCTTCTGCAGAGTTCAGGGGTCCGGGTTGCTACCAGTGATGAGCAAAAGCGGCAGAATGGCCAGAGGGGTCAGAAAACAGATTCAGTCTCTTCGCAGTCTGGCTTCAAGAAAAATAATCAGAACTCAATGGATCCTGATGAAGCTCAGAGAACTGATGCAGCTAGGCACCTTCAGATGGACTCATGCCAGGTCAAGTGTAAAAGCATGAGTAGGAAAGCACAGTGTGCAGGAGAGAGACTTGATTCTGTGCAGAAGTCAGCCTTGGCCAAGAAAGACACCTTGATGCCTGAAACTGGAAAGGAAGCACAAAGAATAAGCTGCAGTGAGCAACCTTCAGATGACAGGGACATTTTCCAGGCCCTTGCTGAATCTCCACAGGTGATCAATTCACCCAAATCAGGTGACGGAAATCACTGCTGCTCATCTGACTCTTCGGGCCATGCAAGCCAGATGTGTGCTTCAAGTAATGGTAGTGAGCAGAGGCTTGACACTAAAAGCATCACTGAGAATTCTTCTTCTCTTCTAGAAAAAGATGAGGGGATAACCACAGAAGAAATTGAAACAGACTATGATAACTCTTGCAAATTTACCAGTGCAGAGAAAGGTGATGTTCAAAGAGAAGATGTTTCTAGTGGGGTGACAACCATTAGCTATGATCATACAACAGATGAAATGGCTGACAGTAGTGACAGCTTGAAAGATATGATCCAAATGGACCTGAATGATCAAGATCCGACTGATCAGGTCTTTAGGGATGTCCTGGAAAATTCCCAATATTTCCTTGACCACTCCCGGGACAACATTGATCTTGTAGACATGAAGTTTTACACTAATAAGCTTGGGAAAGCTATTCACCACTTCAGGTCTGCTCTGCAAGTGGTGTTCCATAAACTGGAGACAAGTGATTCTGAAATCCTTTTGGAAAATGATAGTGGCTTACAGATGGATGATGACAACACACTTATGCTCACCAGTTCAGGTATGGGTGGCAGCTCTGACTACTTTGCAGAAACCCCTCCTAGTCAGTCCTCTGAGAGCCAGGCAAACACAAATGTCAACAGTGAAGCATCTGCTCAGATGCAATTTGCTCCTTCCAGCCTTTCCTCTGTTTCGCACGAGCCTCCTGTTTCCAGTGTGATGCCATCATCTGACTGTGAAATCCCTACTGGGCAGCACTTACCTCCTGAGAAGCTTGGAGGAGATGAGAACCACCCACCTGAGCCAGCAAAGGAGTGCAGGCCCATGAGCCTTGACAAGGTGTGCGCAGAGACCATCTACCTGAACAAATGCATCAACAATTTCAAAAATGTGCTGAGGGAAAAGAGACAAATGCGTAGGAGACTCTTAAAAGAATTAGCACAGGAGGGAAACTGGATTTCTGCTGAGGAGACAAATTCAGGTAAAATGAAAAAAAATGTTTTTAAGGAGGTGTCAAAATCTGGTATTTGTGCAGCCAGCGGCCAACGCTTCATTCTGTGGGTGAACTGTGAACATTCTGTGAGTTCATTAAAAGTTGTGAGCAAATAGTTACAAAGACAAGTACATGCACTGTACAACAGTACTGACAAAACCCCATAAAATTTACTGTGTAACACACTGAAATGCCAGTTAGCAAGCTTCACCTTTTTTTTTTTTCTTTGAGAGAGGGAGATTTGCAGTGCTTCTTCAAAATAGCAGGTGTTAAGGTTTTTCGTCATAATTCGTGACTTGGTTTCTTGTTAAATATAATAGCTAAGACATGTGATAACAAAGTGTGCATTTGAGCTATAAGTAGCCAGATTTGCAGTTTTGTGAGTTGAGTGGATCTAGACTTCAAGTGACTCTGTCACAAAGTGGGAGTTCTTAGTATTTAATCACTGCTAGATGTTATCCTAGTAGAGACCTTTAAAAATAATAAATAGTAATAGTAATAATAGTTAAAAAATTGAAAAGTTGCTACTTGTATTTTGGTATTTTTTCCGTAACTTGTCCATGAGATGGAAGATTTTTGTTTCTGGGGAACTACATTCCTTACTGTCAGCACAGATTTTGAAATGTGACCACAGCAGATGTGAGCTGATACAGTAGTGGAGTAGTGTTGCTAAACCATTTCCTGAGGTTGTGGGAGATAGAGCTGTCATCTTTTGATGGGACATGTTTTGACAGCCTTGATTTGGTAAAACAGAACCTAAAGTTGAAGCATAGGTCCATCTTCCCCCTTCCTCTCCAGGCAATGAGAAGGCTTTCTCAGTGTCAACTGTACAAATCACTATACAGTTAAGGAGAGAGGCTTTGTTTCAAGAGTGGAAGTTATTTTAACTACAGCTTGAAATCTTCACGTACTTGTGAGCTTCCTTGTATCAAATACTGTGTTCACTCTTCTTGCAATCATGAAAGCTGGTCAGAATGATCAGGAGGCTCCTCTCCCCACTGAAGGAGTCATTAATGCCAAGTGCTTTTCCAGTGACTCTGCTTTCACTGTGAAGAAACAATCTGTCAACCCATATTTGATTTCTGTACCAGTGATCTTCTCACTTATGCAGATCATAAAGCTGGTAATCAGCTCTCTGCTTTCGCATTTTATACAAGGTCTTTAGTATAGAGTTGGCTCGAACAGTAAATTTTTAATGAGGGAAATGCTGGGATTTTTTAGCAGGCTTGGCACAGACTTTTGTGTGGTGCTCAAGTCCTGGACATGTGTCCTAACTTTAGAACCTGAGGGAACAGGCAGTGGTTTGGATTAGCATGTGCCACAGTACAGCAGAAGTACTGAAATAGCCTGTTTCTGAATGTGAGAGGAGGTTGCTCATCTCAGTGGAGTTTGAGCAGCACAGGCGTGTTCACAAGGCAAGAAGTAGCCAAAACAATTAAGGAGAAGGAGGAACAGAGCTGGGCTTTGTACCTTAGATCTAACTCAAGGGTGAATTGAGATTTCTCATCCTCCATGGTTCAGTCCTCTTGAACATCTTCCAGTGATGTGACAAAAAGTTGGTGGCACATCTGTGCCACTCCCATAAACGTGGATCTATAAGGTAGATTTGGCAATTGAAACTATAAAAATAAGTATATGATTAAGTCACAATGTAGGAGATGTGCTCTGAGAGACAGGAGGAGTCAAAGGTAGTGGAAAAAAGTAAATAAAGCATAAGAAACGCAAGACCTTGGGGAAAAAAGATCATCATCCTGCAGGTGTCAGGAAGCAAAGCAGCTTAGACGCTGACAGCTAGACAGGGAAAGAGTTGGAACTAGATGTTCTTTAAGGTCTCTTCCAGCACAAACCATTCAGTGATTCTGTGACTCTCTGAAATAGTGTTGTTTTGGCCTGCATTTTTTCAAGAAAGAGCAGCTGCAGTTTTATGTCCTGTTTAAATGTACTTGAGTTTGAGCCAAGCCTTTATTTTCTTCCTCTGGAAAAAGCATCATACCTAGAATACTAGGAAATGTTGTTGGTTTGCTTTTTTTCTCAGCTGTAGATGAGTGTGTCTTACTTTAAAAATGTAATTTGTTGTTAATAGCCTCTTCAGTTCCCAGATAATGCCCACTGAAAACCCAGTTCTCCAGCTGTTTTTTGGTTCTGAACCTGAACCTCACATTTGGGTGAAAGTTCAGTTCAAGGTATTTTCTTAAATAAGTTTGGCAGCAGCCTCCAGCAAAGCAATGGAAGATAAGTTTGAAGGTGTTGGTAAATATGCATGTTTTGGTGAATCAGAGATGATGCACTGGCATAAAGGTTTAAATTATTTATAGTTGAACACAGATGCAAATTACTGGAACAACTTGGAACTTGACAGATGCATATAAATAATTGTTGTGTTTAATTGGAAGTCAAATGAAAAAAATATAAAATACCCCCTGAAAATCTGAGGAAGCTTTTAAAGCTTGAATTTGAGAAAAAGCAGAAAAAATGTGTAATTGAAGATGACGATAGTTAGAATTTGTTTAAAGTAAAGCCCGGAAATGCTTGAGATTTTTTGAGATTTAAGGTGACTGCTCAAAAGTGAAATGATGAAAGAATTCAGTGATCAGAGTTTAGTCATCATTGATGAAGCTGTGAGTGCACATGCTGTAGTGAGACACAAGATTTTAAATCTGTGTCTGCAGTTATTCAGAGCTTTGCCAAATTTTACATTTGGCCTGAAACTGTCCCTAACAACCTTAAACTGATGGGGCTCAGGAATCAAAGATATGTATGGATTTTAAGCCAAAATGGTTTTTTGTGTTTTTTTTTCCTAATTATCCGAAAATTAGTCTAATATGTAAGATTTATTGCTTTGTGTTTGTATAAAAATAAGTTTGACCTATATTTGGGAAACTCTAGTGCCCTGAGGTCTTAAAATTTGGCAGTGCTAGCCTGTGTCAAGGAATTTTCTGTGGAAAATCAACCCCAAATGAGCGGAGTGAATACGCTTTTGAAAAATGTGTGCATAGTTTGCATATGCTTACTGGTAGCTTGCTACCGTTGAGCTGTTGCATTGCCAGGGACTCCATCTGTCCTCAGTGTTTTCCAGCCGGGGGCTAAACCGGCAGGGTTTCCCTGCTCGACGTGATTGAGAGCCACAGCAGACCTGGGAGGGGACACAAGCCCTGGTCTCTGCCATCTTCTGCTCTCTGAGACTCCACAGGAGAGGCCAGGGGGAAATAGAGTTCAGATGCAAAGGAGTTAAAAACCCAGCAATGAGGGATGTCTGGATCTGCCTGAGACACACTGAAACCACCCCCAGGACCAAGTCAGGAGAGTTTTGGCTTGGGTTGGAAGGGCTTAGGGTGACTGTGTGAAAAGAAGGGCAAAACCAAAGGACTTGAAGTGGAATTGTGCCTATCTAGGTGGAGAAGGTTTTTCTTAATTGAACAGGACAGGCAGGAAGAAGGTACAGAAAATTACTTTAGAGAATGATTAGAAAGGTCCATACTCAACAAAACATGTTCCCATCTGAGTCTGGAAGGGAGCCCAGTTTCCCCAGGTCAGCCAGTCTGTGCAGAGCAGACTGCCAAAACAGGGAATTGTGCTGGTGGTTGCAGCATCCTGCTGCTTGCGATTTCTCCTACATTCTCCGAAAGGAAAGCCTGCAGGGTGGTCCAGAGGCTTTCTTCCTAATGAGCATCCGTGCAGGCATGTCTTAAGGTGGAAAATAGGTTTTTTATTTTAGCTACAATCCAGCACTTAGTTTGCTAAAGTAATTTGACTTCTCCTTAGCGATTGAGTTAAAATAGCTTCTCTATTTTCCTGTCTTAGTGATTGCATGTCTGTAATTACACCCATATAGACAGTAACTTCAAAAACTATTTTTGCTTTTAAACCAATTTGAGTGTCTCCTGTTGCCATGAAGATATTCCTTCCCCTCCATCTTTCATACACAAATGAGTAATAGGATTCTTCTATGCAGAGAGAGAATTATCTGATTGGAAGACTTAAAAAATATCATGTCTGTACCGGAAGTTTTGAGTATGACTCTCATGTAACTTTACTAGCCTGGAAATTGCCTATCCATAAACATGAGATTTAGTGTAGGAGGCTTCTAGATTTTTTTTTTTTTTTTCCTCAGGGGAAAATTGCCTAGATGTATAAACCCAGAAAATACCTCTCTGCATTATGGTATTTGCAAAAGCAAAATGTGTTCTGTGGGAGCTGCCAGTTTCCTCGTACAGGGCAAAATGTGAGGGGGGCGAGGAAGGGAGCCAGGGAGGTTGTTTCAGATGCAAGGATGCAGGCAGTGGATGCAGTCTGGGGGACAGGGGAACAGCTTTTTTCCTCTTTATAATAAATACAGGAGTTTTTTTCTTGCATGGTAAACAGTGGCTCCAGTTCTTTATTAAGATTACTTAAAATTCTTCAGTTAATGAAACAGGAACAGTAACTCTAAAAACAGCTCTCAAAAGCATATGTTTTAATGCATGTGTAGTTATGGATGAAATTTGATTAGTTCAACTCGAGGTTGTCTGTTAGAGATTGACTGGTGCATGTCCCAGGAAGCACATGGGAAAACTCTCTGCTGCACAAACGTGTTATCAGCTTGTGGCAAACCTTTACCCAAATTTCTGTAAAAATCATTTTACGGAACTCACGGCAGAAATCTGGTCTACTAACTTTTGTCCCTCACCTTCTTCTCTCCTTTTTTTCTTTTTTTTCTTTTTTTTTTTTTTTTTTTTTTTTTTTTTTTTTTTTTTTTTTTTTTTTTTTTTTTTTTTTTNTTTTTTTTTTTTTTTTTTTTTTTTTTTTTTTTTTTTTTTTTTTTTTTTTTTTTTTTTTTTTTTTCTTTTTGTTTTCTTTCTTTGCAGAAGGAGGTAGAGGAGAGCTCCAGGTTGTACATGTTGTCCCTTATAACCAGCATCTTTTTCTGAAACCCCTGTGTGTGCATGACTCCTCTTCCTGTAGCCAATTGCTCTCGCTGAGGCGCTAAGATTCAGTTCAACATGTTGTGGTTGTCTGAGGCATTGTTAACACTGTGTATGAGTTAAGAGTCTGTTCAGTGCCTATGACCTTGTTCAAAGAGAAAAATACAAATGCTTGGAGTGATCCTCCTCCCTTTGGTGCTCTGTGGGGTGTGTGTGATGTGCACAGGCACTGCGTTAGCAAAGGACAAGTTGTTTATCTTGTCTTTTCCAGTCTTCATCTTTATGAATCTTGTTTAAACCAAATATTTTCTCATTTTTCTTCAGTTATATTATTTCATTTCATCTCTGTCTGGCTTGTCCACTTTCATCAATTAAAGTCAAAAGTGCATCTGTGAGCTGTAGTGGTGAGATTAATCAAACCTGGATACTGAAAGCTGTCTGCTGCAAGTCCCATGCCTTTTTAGGTTTGAGGGAGGACAGAACTTTGCTTTGAGGGAGGACAGAACTTTTTCCTTAATGTATACAGTTACTGTCTTTCTACACTGGACTGGCTGCCTCTCTGCCCATTATCCTGTAGGCAACAGGTAACTCTTTCCTCCTGGGAGGATCTGCAGAATTTTTTGTCGACTGCTGTGTGCTTTGTCAACAGTTGTGTTAGTAACTGTATCTCACGTAGAGAATTCACTGGCTTTTGGATCCTCAACTGTTTTATTTTCATGACTCTGTGCTATATGCATTCAGTGCCTGCTGTGCTTCCCCCCTCCTGTAGTTGTATAAATGAGGTTAAACTAGCTTCCAGGAAAAGATGATCCATTCACAGATTTTGGGCTTCCATGCAGATGTCATCCCTCAAGTCTGATGAATTTGAGTTTCTAAGCTTTATTGGCTCATGTATCAGCAGTTTCGTTTTCTTCTTCCTGGTAAATATCTGTCCATTAATGCTTTTTCAGGAATGCAGAGATACCTGGTATCAAAGATTGGTGTTAAATTCAGTCCCCTTTTGGCTTCATTGCAAAACCACTGTAACCTCCTTTAAACTTTAAACTGCCCATCTGGCAGCTGGAGAAGTGGTACTGGAAGGAGCTTCCTTAGGGGTTATTCAGCCCTTAATTAAATGGATGCTGTTGCAGCATACAGAATGAATTTAAAATAATCCCTTGACTTGTTGCTGCTTTGGTTCCATGTAAAATGTAGCATACTTGACTGAATGAAGACACTGAACCACAAAACTGACTTGTTTAATTGGGAAGATTTAGTTCAGTCTCACTCTGTTAATGCCACTGAAGAAATGCTCTAATTAGGCATGACCAGAAGTTTAATTTAGTCAGTGAAACAGTTGCTCCTTCTTTTAGCGTGATTCCGATTAACCTATATCTAACTGAGGGTTTTAAGGTTTAATAATAAAAAATGATATTTGAAAACAAGTTAGGATGATTTTCAAAACAAATAAGTCATTATTGATTTTTTTATCTATTTAAATAATGCAGCATAAAGCAGCTTTACATGTTTTACATCTGTTTTATATTTTAAGAGGATAATGTGCTAGACACAGTACTTAAATGTGATGCAAAATTACATTGTTAGGAAGCTTTTTATGTGGAGAACTAGATTTATATGGAGGGCTAACAGATCTGTGGATGTTCTTCCTTTCCCTTGTGCTGCTCCAGACTTTGTGATTTCTTATTTTATTTCTGGTTTTGCCCCTCTGTCCATTTTATGGACTTTTGCTTCTACAGAAGTGCATTCTTGTTTGTTCTGTCCATTAAAGTATCTTCTTGTGTATGAGAGAATTTGCAAAATTTTAAAATTGCAGCTTTGTTAAATAACTTCTCAAGTTACTTGTAAGCGCAGCTGCTGCTTTTCCTGAGTAAGCAAAACTCCTATGGTTTCCTTTTTAGGCATCTCCAAACATTGCCTTCCCTATGACTGAATACTTTGCATTAAGTGACCATGTCTGTTGCCTTGTTTAATCCAGGGCCTTAAATTTATGCTGCTCTGTCACTGGCATTGTTTTGCTAACTGGTTCCTTGTTTATAAGAAACTTTAATTACTGGGAGAAGATCTTTCAGCAGCTGGTTATATGTTTTACTGTGAGCGAATGTACTGCAGTACTAGGGGTGACAAGCACTTCCCCATTTGAAGGTATTTGTTGGACAGTAGGTATAAAAACATCATCCACCAGCATCAGAAATAAATTTCAGAAAATCAAATAATGATGTGATGGCCTGTTTTGTTTACATGTTCGTTTCCCCATTGTTTCAGTGCTCCCATATGTGCTTACTGGAGATTAAAAAAAGTTGAATTTCAGATTCAGTCTGGTGTGGCTGCTTTCAAGGAAAGATGAAGTGACAGAACTGTGCAGAGAAGGCCATAAGCCAGCAAAACACTTTCTGTGACATGCAGCATGTGGATGACAGGGTGTTAAATGTGTCTGCTCTCCATTTGCCCTCCCATTTGTCCCTGGGAAGGACAATGCTAAAAACTCTCACAGTTGTTGCAGTGCTCTTCTCACCTGCCTGTTTCTGCTGCTTGCCCAGGCTCTCGCCAGGTCACGCTGCTGCTGTGGGCTGAATTTGAGGAGACCCAGGGAGGGTGAAAAGTCCCGGGGCAGCTGCTGGAGCCCTGCTGTGTCCTGGCGCGAGTGCTGCCTTTTGGAGAGCTGGGAACTCCCCACCTGCAGCAAATCCATCTGGATGGACAATATTGGTGTTTGCTTTCTTTAAATGAGGAGGAATATGTGAAGTGTTTTTACCACCAAGAAGGATGCAAACTTTGTTTAGCTGGTATTGGTGGAGATGTCTTAATGTCATGCCAGCACGTGTAACTAATGCAGCCTCTAGTTCTTTGACTACGTGTGTCAGTGCAAGAAAGGACTACAGAGGACTTCTTGATGACTGCCACTGTGTGATATTATGCCATTTCCTTTTATACAAACCTCCCAATTTCGTTCTCCAAAACTGTTTAGATTTGGTGTCTGCTTTTCCTTTTGAAAGACTTCTACAGAGCTGTTGTGAGACACCTTTGAATTTTCATCCTCTGTTTAGCTGCAGTTCTTCTCCTATTCACCTGCCTGTTGAACGAACACAGGAAAAGGTTCTTTTTGCTGGAGTAAGCAAGATGTTTTGTCCTTCTCCTTATAGTGTTGTGTTTACATCCTCCAGCCACTTTTGCCATTTTCCTTCGTGAATTTTTTTACTTTGATACAGAATAAAAAGAAAACATACACCTTTCTGAAGTAATCTTGCCAACACAGTACAAAGGTATTTATGCTTTTACTTCTGTGGAGACATTTCACTGGACATACTCTATGGATTATGTTCTCCTCACACCTAGCTCTATCATAGAGGTTTATGGTCAGTGTAATGACTGGAACTGAAATCCATTGTCTCATGCTTTTCCCCATAGAGGAATACCTTGTATGTAGTCAAACTCATGGCAGCCTTTGGGGCTTTGACCTTGCCGTTTTTTCCCTGTTTAATCCTCCATTGTTGCAGCATTTACTGCATCAGTTCTTTCTACTGGACCTATCTTCCTTATTGCGTTGTCCATGGCTGGCTCAGTTACAGTTACTTGTTTATCCACCTGAAAGCTCCTTCCTCCTCCTCAGCTTATCCAGCCTTATTAACGTCACATGGCACTGCATCAAAAGGGTTTTTTTGAAATGAAAATTCAGTTCATCATTCATTTTATGGTTAGAGAAAAATAGTTGCTTTGTGAAACAAACCCAGAATGTTTGCAAAATTGGTTTTGCCTCTGTTATATTTTTCCTGTTTTTCAGTAGCCTCTATCTTAATTCTTTCCTTTATGTTTAATCAGAACCCTTTCAAGCTTTTGAAGTCAGTAAAGGTCCTACTCTAATCTGGATCACATTTCCCTCCTCCACACACACACTTTAACCGTGGGTACTGCATTGGCTCTTCTACAAGTCTCAAGGCACCAGCCCTCCTTTGATGGATGTCAGGTGCTGGTTCTCTTGGCATTTTCTCAGGGAGAAGGCTGCCTGGAGCAAATTAGCTCTTTACTTTGCTTTCAGCAGGTGATAACACCTGCTTTCACACAGCCATCACTTTCTTTGGCCCTGCATCAATATTGCCAGTTACTGAAAGGCCTTTCTTTTGTTTTGTGCTTTTATGCCCAGATAATTTTCAATCTTGACCCTAGAGGAGCTCTGCCTCTTGTTTTTATTTGCATGTCTGAAAGGCTTGGTTAAAATTAAATTATATTTTTGCTTATTTATTTTAATTATCTGGAACTCCTGGCAAATTTTACTTTGTACATCACAAATCTGGGACATGATAGAGGTTTGTTTCCTGACCATACTTTCTGTCTTCCCCTTGTCCACATTCCTGGCTGTTCTCTGTTGACTCATGGTTGCCTGTAGGAAATTGCTTAGCTAGGTGACAGTTTTCCCTGTCTTTCTTCCCTGCTTTTTCTCAGATTCTTGATGCTCTTGTGCTCTCCAGTCTGCAGTGAACATGCTGTTTTGTGGTCTGTTAATGTCTCAAATATCAGTCACCTATATTTCGTTCTCTTGTAAAATGATTGAAAACTTTGTTATTATGGACTCCTTCTGCCAGTCAGTGTTGCCACATTTATGTTTGTCATTCTCTGTCATTCAGCACAGCTGAGCCATTAGTGTCAAGCTCAGTCCAGTATGAAACCTTTGTCCATTTTAGTGTTGCTTTCTAACCACAGCTCTTCCAAGTGTTCAGATGCAAAGGCAGAGATGTCCTCCCCTGTGTGCTCAGAAGGATCTGGTTGCATTTACTCTATGAAATCTCTCTTGACCAGCAGTTGGTTCAGATCCCTCTGGAGGAAATGAAGATTTCAGGCTGAGGGATTTTGGAAGCACAGCTTGGTGGAGGCTGGTGTGCTGCTGGAGCTGCGGGAAAACGTGCTTGGTACTACGCTGTGGATCTGGGCCCCTTCCTGCTCTGCAGGCCTGTCTGATCATGTCCATTCCATTATGGATAACATCATACTGTTCAATCTGTTTAAGTATAAAATAATAAACATTACTAATATGTAGTCTTTAAATCTGCCAATCAGCTAATTTGTAGGACTCAAAATTACAAAGTTCGGACATTTGCTTCTGTTCCAGTTGATACCTCAAAGAGAACTCCTTTTCCTTGGTTATTTTTGCTCTTCTTAGGGGGCTTTGTCTGTCACCACTGAACAATGTAGGGTTGCACAGCTCACCCAGAGCACAGGTGAGGAAAAAAAAAAAAAAAGGAAAAAAGAACTTTCTTTGGGGGCTATGTTCTTTTATCTTGCATAAAATTGGATCTTATTTCCTGACCCAGGCTCCTTTACTCTGTTGACTCTCAGGTTGTGAGTCTCATGGCTGGAAATACTTTCTTTTTCACTGTGTGCAAGTTGCAGCCTTGTTTTCTCTTGGCAGATGTGATGATCTGAGGTTGGAATTTTAGCTATTAGCATCGTGACTTACTTAGTCCTGTGTGAAAGCAGCATTTTATTCACGGAGTGCAGGAGAACGTATGATCTGTGAGGTGACAGAAAGAGGTTTCCAGTTATGGGTAACCATTTTCCCCTTATCCAGAACCTTATTGTTTCTTCCAGGTGCATTGCAAGTGTTCACGTACTTATCACTTCTTATTAGTCCTCTGAAGATCTGCAGAGAAACAGAAGATCACTCTATAAATGTAGTCTTAATATGGACATTACAACACGGTTTGAATTCATATATATGAATACCCACATTTGCAGTCTGTGGTGTTTTCCATCACATGGGGGATCCCAGTTGACCTGCAGGTGACGGCCCTTGTTTCATGCCTGTTGGAAATGAAATACTTTCAAATAAGTGAGTGAAGCTATGAGAGATAAGGGACTTCTCTGCTTAGGTGACTAAAGAGTCTTTGCATTTGGGCATGAGCAAAGCTTGCAAGTGTTCATACAGAGGTTCATGTTAGTCTGTCATTTGTGCATTTCATACAAGGGCTTTTAATTTATAACATCTTCATTATGACCACATTCATGTTAAGTGGTGACCTGTAGTAACAAGAGCTCTCCAATAACTCGTTGGAGTTGCAAAAAAATAAAAAAGTTGGTCTCCAAGACTGCCTTTTGGATGAGGAGTTGCACTGAACAGGCTCTTCGGGTTCCAATCCTAGCTGTTCAATGAAATTGCGTAGTCTGTCTGTGTCTGTATGACTTACCCTGGCATCTTGGTCACTGGAGGTGCCTGAAGAAGTTTCTGTATGCATTTGCTTGCATGCAGTGTGGTCTGTTGCCCTTTCTGCAGAATATAATACAAATACTTTTTCTGGTGTTTCTGGAAACTGATTTCATGTTATTTTTTTCCCTTCTTCCACTTCAGGGCCAAGATGAAGCTGATCCATCAAAACCACCCTGGCTCAAAGGAGGGTAAGTAGTTTTTTGAGACCTTTATTCCTGTATTTATAATTAGAGTGTACTTTAGAGGTCTGCAGTTCAGTCTAAGTAAAAATAGTATTTATGATGTTTTTAATGAAATAATCAAGTGTCCAAACCTTACTGAAGACCAGGCTGCTGCTGTATTTCTGTCTCTTCTTAAGCAGCTGGAAGTGGGCTGTGCAGCTCTTCCAGACCTGTGATTAAGAACCAGGTTATAGTTGCAATGTATAGTCTATAATGTGTTGGTAGCAAGTGCTTATGGTAGCAGTATTAAAGAACTGCTACTGAGCACCTCAGAATGGTCTGGAGGAAATCCTTTCTCCTGCTTGGTCATTGGTGGCAGCAGAGTGGGGAAAGAGTAGCTCTGAAAGAGTGCTGTGTCTTTTGCTCTTAGAAGAAGATAGGTTTGGGGAAGTTTTATTTGCAATGGTTCCTTGTAGTAGTTGTAACTGCACTAACTCTAGTTAGAATTAGAAATTTTGGAAATTTGTATTTTTAAAGTGATACTCGTCACGCCTGTTTTGCACAGAATGAGAGTAAGCAGGTTGTGCATTCTCTGCACAGCACACTACTTGCAACAAATGAAGCAGACAGATTCTGATTGTAATTTCAACATGACACTCTGTGCTAATAATAGGTGCCAGCATGGCAGCTTCCCTGGGATCCTCTGGGAGGAAAAAGACAGTGACACATTTTACAGGTTATGTGCCTGGTACATGATCAGAGTGATTCGGTTTGGTGGTGGGGCACCCATTAGGAGCTGTCGGTCAGCAGCAGCAAGATCTGCCCTGAAATCTCAGCCAGATGTTGGCTTGCTACACGCTTAAGTTAATTCTCATACTACTGAAGGAAGCTTCCCTAATAAAACATGAAGTTAAATTGGAGGCTTCATTATATGGCTTTCTGCTTTTGGAGTCATTGTTCTGTGGTGTTGATATTCCCACGAAGCGTCACCTGCAGATGCTTGGAGCTGCCTAGCAACCCCCTGCTTTTCCCAAGGAACCTGGGACTTAGTGAGCGGGCTGCTGGAGAATTGGCAATTTGCAGGAGCAGGAGGCAGTGATTTATTGTAACTATAAACAGCACCTTCTCCTGCTTTAACAAGGAGACAGTGTACTCAGTGTGTTGGTTCATGCACACAAAATTATTTCCTAGCCTGAAAGGTAGATACACCTGCAAGTCCTGAATTACTTAAACATGTGTTGTCAACCCGAGGCATTGTTTGCTCTAGTCTGTATTTATTTTTCTTTTCTATGCAAGATACAACTAAACAGTCTGGCTAATGTAGTTTTGACAAAAGTTTGTCATACTCATCCCATGCAAGGCATTCCCAGAGAAGGTGGTTGTGGGTGGTGAACGTTTAATTCCACCCTTAGCCACATTTTGGCTCAATAGCCTCAAAGTATATCAAAGCATTTATGTTTGGAGTTGTTCTTTCAATGTGAAGATTAGAGTCGTGGTGTCCTTTGAAGGAAGTAGTCATCCTCTGTCATTGCAAACCACCTTAGCCTGCTGAGATTGTCAAGATTTAATGGAAGCTTCTGCATGATACAACTTGTATTAGAAGATGAATACATGCTTCAAGCAGTTTTCATTTACAGTATAATGCAACAGGAGCTCCCTGTCTGTGATCACTGGCTTTGGAGAGATCACTTAAGAAAAAAAAGGTACAATTGGTATTAGGGATCAGCCTCTGGGTGTAGTACCGCATATCTATATCTTTTATTTATTAGTGCAAATTATCTTCTCATACAGAAATGCAATTCACTCCTCAATACAGCTCTCCATAATAATGCTATAAATATTACATCCACTGCAGAGGAGAGTCACCCTATTACGTATAAAACTACACTGTGCATATTTGAGGCACTGTCAATTCTTCTGTCTGTACAAACACTGTAATTTTATTAAGCAAGGTAGCAGTTGTGCTTGAATAAAGAGACTGAGGTAGCTGAAAACACAACACTTTCGAAAATTAAGAATTGTTGAATTTTTTTTTTTATTATTAACAAGCTAAAAGCAGGTCATCTGGGTGTATAACTGTGTAGGTACTAGGACACCTCTCTTCAGTGACAGATACAAGCACCTTTCCAATATGTTTGTCATCCTGGCTTACCACTGGTTCTCTTATAAACCTCAGTCTATCAAAAGTATTTTGCAACAAACCAAGTTGTAGCTAGACCTGTTTCTCAAGCACAATAGTTTATATAGGGTCATCTTGAATTTATAAAGCATGCAATTTTAGTGCTCTTTTTCTTTCCTGGGAAATGTCAGAGTATCACAATTTCCTTTCAGTTAAATTAGAAAATAAATTGAAATCCTATAGGAAAAGGCTGTTAGCAGGAACATTAAGTGTGGAGTTTTACTTGTGAACATTTTGCTGCATCTTTTTAGGTTATAGACTCTCCCTTTCTATTTTATATATGCTTTCATAATTCAAGTGATTTACACAAATCCTTGATGCAAGGCTTATCAATAAGCTGTGTTGTGGTTTAAGTAATCCTGGGATTCTTTGCATCATCTGAGTAGTCTGCCATGACACCCATTTTACCCTAAAACGGTATCACCAGTGTCGGAAAGGTTTTGTAACCTAAGGGCAGCAGATAAATGTGGCAATATAAACATATGTCTTACTTCATGATGTGGGTGAGGTTTTTCTATAGTAGGTCAGAAGGGATTTTTGCAGTGTGACTTGGTCAAAAATTTTTTCTGGAATTCTCTATCGGAGCCTCTAGGTAAAAAACACAGCGTGGCCTCACTGTGAGAATTTCCAGTGTTGGAAAACTGCACTTTTGGAAAACTGCAGAGCTGATGCGGCTCTTGCAGTTACACGTGACTGCTCACCTTCCCACCAGGCTTGTTCAGCCAGCAGCAGCTGTCAGCTCAGCCATGGCTTGGACACGTCACCCTCCTACGCCCCATCAAAAAAGTCAATTCTACTATTACAATTCTGTCACATGTTTCTGTAATAATGGACTGTTCTCCTCTTTTTGTCACAGCCTCATGCTAGGCTGTATTGTGACATCCTTGTCCATCCTCAAGCTATAGCATAGGTTTGGTCACGCTGGATATTTTGTTGTTTAGGGTTTTTTTGCCTTTGGCTGTATTTAAGGGGGCTTGAGAAGGCCCTGCTCTCTGATGGCCGCAGGTTGCCTCTTGTCATTTATCAACCTCGCAATTTTCATGTCATGTGCAAATTTGTAGTGGCACTTTGGTTTCCTGGACTGTTTTGAAAGGTAGCTCTGTGTGTGGTTTTTATGGCTGTAAGAATAGTTTGTCCCATACTCCTTTTCTTGTAATTTTCCTGCAAAGCATTTTGACTGGGTATGTTGTACCAACCAACAAAATAACCAGGCTGAAACTAGCAGCCAGTTTATCACACAAATACCAAAAGGTGTAAGCCAGAGTGGCAGGGAGTGAAGACAAACGGCTAAGGATAGAGAGACAGAAGGTTCCTTTGCAGTCTCAGTAATAAAGACCTCAGGAACCATATTCTTAATGTTAGGAAGATCTTAGAGTGGAGTGGAGATGAGGAAGGTGAGAGAGACGCTGAGAGATGCTATGGATTTTGCCTGCTGGGCTGGGTATTCATTGCAGGGGAGGAAGCCACAGCAGAGAGGTGTGTGCTCAGTTTCCAGCTTTAGGAAAAAGCATTATCTAAAGTCCTTAGAAATGGATGCATTTACTGGAGGCCTTTAAGCTGGATTAATAGACCTTCTTCAAGTACGGGGTCACATCCATGTGGTCTTACCAGTGAGTGGCAGGATCCAGATATAATTACCCAGGCTGGTCTCATTTGGAGGGAATCAGGTTAGAGTGTTTTATTTCATCAGGCTCTGACTGTTTCTGGGGTAATCACCCTTTTGCTCCATTGTCACTTCTGCCTGCAAATGCCATCTCTTGTGTGTACAGGTCTGCATGACTTGAAGTGCTGAGCACCACAAATGGTCGCTTTTATAGAAATAGAAATAAAAATAATATATTTTCTCTTCCGATGTCAGGTTTTTCCTAATAATTATACAGACCTCAAGGGCCAGTATTAAGTGTGTTCTAGACCAGAATCAGAAGATGGGTAGCAGCATCCTGCCCCTGGGCTGATCCTCTTTGATGTGCTCCCTCCTAACCACCAACACCAGGCATGAATGTCTGGATTGTTGTGTGTGAAGAAGATAAACACATAATCGTTTTTAGCATTAACTTTACACTTTCTTAAATATAATCTTCTGTCTGTTTTTCTTCCTCCAGTAAAGCATCACCCTCTCCACCCCTCCCAACTCTAATTTAATTAGGTTTTTTTTTTTCCCTCGTGAATTTCCAGGCCTGCAGGTGGTCTCTATGGCATCGACAGCATGCCTGATCTACGCAAAAAAAAGCCAATTCCACTTGTCAGTGATCTGGTAAGAGATTTGTTTGTTTCTCTTCTGCCACACAGCATTTACTCAGCTGGCTTTACTTTTTTGATATACGGGCACGTTCAGTGTCACTTCAAGAAGCTCAAGCATTTTGTTAAATTAATTCTTATGCTAAAGGGTTGGGGGTACTGCTTGAAAAATCTCAGTGAGAATGAGCTATGGTTTTGTAACAATTTCATTCATTTTACAGAATTAGGGTATTTTTCATGTTCTTTATCCTTTTTATTTTACACAAAATACTTGATTGTTTTTAGGCCTGCATAATTTTTAAATGTTTTGCTAAAAATCACATACCTTAGGGAAAATAATAATGTCCATGTGAGGTTTAGCAGCTTACCAGAAGGTTGGAATTTCAGAGGATAGATAAACGAGCATATGTGCTTGGATTTTAAAAGCTATTTGCAATATTGCCAGTAGACTTCTGCACTGAGGAAGCATGAGAACCAAGTGAGTAATGAGGACAACTTTCATATGCTTGTATGATATGGTGAAATAAGGCTTCTGCAGGACAAATGGTTTTCTGTTGGCTGTATTCAGTACACGTATCGATTTCATACTTGAGAGAAATGCTGTAACAGCTGAAAGACCAAAGTTTCTATATCCTGTAATTCATGTGAAAAGATGCATACAATTTTGTCTGCCAGCTTATGCATGGACAGCTTGGTATGTGTCTAGCTAACTGCCTGTATCTTAAATCTTTGCAATAATGGCATTAACTTGTGTTACTTCCCTTGAATGCATTCATTCTCTCCCTTCACAGGCCATGGTAAGTGGAGGTGAAGACTATCCATCGAGTCTTCGCCAAAAAAAAACAACCCCTTACTTTATGTTATTTCCCCCTTTTTCTTTGCTTTTTGTTTTCAACCTGCAGTATTGCAGTGAATGCATATCCAGCACTCTGTCCTGCTCCATCACTGTTGGAATGAACTTTTTCAGTTTCTCTTGCAACAGCATAAAGCAGAACATAAATGGTAAAAAACTGATAGAGTTGAATGGTTTCAGAGCAAATGCTGCTATCTTTAAATATCTTTCTCTGCCTTCATGTTACTGGAGTGGCTGCAGAAATCCCTTGTATGCCACTGTGAGATGCTGCAAAGACAGTGCCCTGTGTTGTCTACAGATGCAAAGCAGTGTTGGCATGTGAAAGACAGTTTTTTGAGGGGAAAATGCAGTTCATTGTGTTCAGTGATGGCTGATGAATGTGATACACTGTCACATTCAAACCTCTGCTCCCAACTCACTCCCCCCTTCTTTTACCTTTGTTACTTGCATCCTCTTTACTGTCACATTTTGGGGTGTTGTATGTTTTGTAAAGCTGCTGAAATAATCTCCTTTTGGATATTAATGAAGTTAGATGTAGAAAAATGAGTCTGTTGTAGTGATCTTAGACAGTAGAAGGGCTACTCTTGCTACCAGAATGTAGAAGGGAACCCAAGTTTCTTGGGTAGTTCTTTCAGAGAAACAAGTAGAAATTTACTAGAGTAAGACTGGTTATGGACAGATGGAAACAAGTTGGAGACCTTTTAGAGTATGTACATTTGACTCCTCTGAGATGTGAGCAGGCATTTAAGAAACCAACTTAAAGTAGTTTGCTGGTTTGGTGTCTGGAATGACAGAGTTCCCGTGCTCACATATCTGGGCATGTAATGCCGTTGCACTTGTAAATGTAGGTGGTGAATAACAAACTTTCTTCCTTCCTAGTCACTGGTTCAGTCCCGAAAAGCTGGAATTACCTCAGCAATGGCCACAAGAACATCTCTCAAAGATGAAGAGCTGGTAAGTGGAAAGAGTTCCTTGGCTTCTCTTGATTCTTAGTAAGCAAATTAAAGGGATTTAGCTCTCTGAGATTCAGATCCAGCTTCACAGATGTCTAGAAATATAGACACAAATCTTCCTGTATCATTTGTTTAAAGAAACTAAACATGTAAAAATCATATTTAATGCATCAATATAATTCTGAAAAATGTAAAAACACAGAACCACCAAATATGCCAAGTTGGAGGGCACCCATCAGGATCATTGAGTTCAACTCCTTCTCCTACACAGGAGACAAGAGACATCATCTGCCTTGGCGACGTTGTCCAAACACTTCCTGATCTCAGAAATCTTACCGTTTCCTTCTGTGCTATCTGCCATAAGGGACAGTGTGTGAAACTTGCTTTATTCAAGATGTTCCCATCCACAAACATTAATTGTTGTCTTCCAATTTTTTTAATGCCTGGGGAGACGTTTTTGGAAGGCGAGGGGGTATCCTCTGACACTGCATGTAAAAATTTGATACATTTGTCTGCCTCAAATGTGTAGCTTTTTGCACTGGTCATACCTTTTCCTATAAAACTCTTGTGTTAACCAGCAAAAATAAGCTCAGTCACCTTCCTGGATGTTGGTTTACGTGTGCTCTTGCCTTTCAGAAATCTCATGTCTATAAGAAGACTTTGCAAGCCTTAATTTACCCCATCTCTTGTACAACCCCACACAACTTTGAAGTGTGGACAGCCACGACTCCTACCTACTGCTACGAGTGCGAGGGGCTGCTGTGGGGCATCGCACGGCAGGGAATGCGCTGCGGGGAGTGCGGGGTCAAGTGCCACGAGAAGTGCCAAGACCTGCTCAATGCTGACTGCCTGCAGAGTGAGTAGTGGCCAGTGGAGTGTGGCTGTTCCAGGAGTTGTTGCCAGAGCCTTCCTAAATGTACTGCTGATATCTCAGGGGTCAGTGAAGCTGCCGTGATTAAAGTGACTGTGTGTTTTCTGAAAGGTGCCATTGGGCTAAACCTACCCCCTGCGGGCACAGACAGCTCCACTGAAGCAGAAGAACTTTGCAGCATTGTGCTTGATGTCCTTTAGAAGAAGGTTTAATTCTTTCACATCTGTTTGTTGGTTTTGGTTGATTTTTTGGTTTTTGATTTGTTTTTTTGTTTTGTTTGCTCTCTTTGTGTCAGCTCATGTTGTGTGTTTGCCAACATGTCCTGCATTGCAGTGTGGGTTGGATGAATAGGGTATGAGGCTGAATATTCTGACATTTGTTCTGTCCCCCCTGTCCTGGTATTGCAGTCAGATTTCTTGTTCCAACAATCAGTCTGTGCCACTCTTTTAAGCTTTTTAGAGCAACGCTTAGGGAATAGAGTCCCTGGACTTAACTTGGATTATCTGTACCAACAGCAGCCTAGGAAGACATTTTGTCTTTTCAACAGTAGGCCTCCTTGGCTGAATATCTTTAGAGACCTAGGGCTGTGTTAGCAGAGATGGTGAGTCAGATACAAAGGTGTTGTTTGAGTATATGGGCAGTATTTCATCTTCCTACTAGCACTTCTAATTATTTTGTTGTTGCAAAAAACTAAGTCATCTCTCCAAGGAACTCTGTAACTTTGCAGAATAAATGACACCATACACAAACAATGGAGAAGTTTAAAAGGAATTAGATTAAAGGGGAAAAAAGGAGAAAAAAAGTATTCATTTGGGCATCTGCCTTGGTCCAGTCGTTTTTATTTGCTTGTAATATAATTTCTTAATTCGGTCTCAAATTTATATTCCTGCTTGAGAGCAAAATATCTCAGTCTAAATGGAATAGAAATTTCTTCCATGTGTGTTAAATCTTGAGTAGGAATGTGGGGCTCTTTCTATTCACTCTTATGTTTCTTGTTGTAGCTTGATGGACTAAGTCCAAGGAATCAGAAAAGTTTGTGAAGTATGAAGAGTCTTATTGCAAATTCCTGTCAGCAGTTATAGGAATATAAAAAGTCAGATCTTGTGTCTGCCTTAGGCTGTAGTTTTTTGGGAAAGACAGGCTGAGTGATTCAGCAAGGGATACCAGTGAATCATAGGTCATTTGTTTTTTCTTACAACTCTTCTTAACACCCCAAATGGATATTGTTTGTAATTGTATTTTTGATGTGTGTAGAGTCTTAAATTTGTTGTAGTTAGGTCTAGGACTATTTGCAAGGGCTTATTTGTAAGACAAATCCAATCCTGGGCAAACACCTCCGTCCCCCAGTTGCTTAGCATTTCTAGATTTGTGTTTGAGGGTTGGGAGGTAAATTTATGGCACCTGAGCTGTTGCATCATTGGCACCTTGGGTTTGTTGAGATCTTTCTGTGGCTAAGCAAAGATCTGTGGTGTTGCATTTGGTCCAGGAGAATGTAGTTTGGTCATAGCTCAGTTTTCTATCACAGTCTGATGCACAGGGTCAGTTCTTGAGAATAACCTTTTTATTTCTGGAGTTCACCAGAATTCTCTGGTAACTGGTAATTTTCAGTATTTGAGGTGAAAAACTGTGCATCCAGGCTTTATTCAGATGCATACCCATGATGCTGTAATGTTGCAACGGAGTTGTGATATCTCAGTAAGTGGGAAATCTGTGGAGAACAGAGGAGGATTAGGTTTGCAACAGCAGCAGAGAGGAAACAGGCACAAAGCTGTTGTACAGAGCAGTGATCCTGAAGTTAAAGACAATAGGGAAAAAAACTCTATATTAAAGAAATAGCTAATGACTTAGAGGAAGTATGTTCCTGCAGAGGAGGGTTGTGGCTATCCATGTTCAAGAAGGGAGACTTCAGATGGGAATGGGTACTGGAGAGAGTTCAACAGTAATGGGAAAAATATGAGAATGTCTTGAGAGAGGATGATATAAGATTGTTAATCTTTCAAAAGAGAGGCTTGGCAGTCTGGGACAAGAGGGCAGGAGCCATGCTGTTTCAAAAAACCAAAAACAGCTATACTAGGGATTTTGTGGAGCCCAAGGCAGAGGTATAGGACATGTGCATGTAGTGCACCTGCTACAGCTCTGGCTTACTTTTACAGTTTACAGATACCCATGTCTTAAAGCCCTTCTGGGCAGTAGATACTGTTTCATAGCTGGCAGCAGTGGCTCTGTGAATTGGTTTAATCCTTGTTTGAACCTGCTTGTACTTGCACCATGTTGGGGAAGAGGGAGATAAGCAACAGGGAGAAAGATGATCTTTTTCAGCTTACTGTTTACAAAAGAGAAAAAGGGCTGAATTTGCTGTGAGAAAATTAAAGGTGGAAGTAGAAGACAGCTTCAGTGATTCAGACTCCCTAAGAGCAGGGAGTCTCTGGAGCTGAGACTCTTAAGAGTAACCATGGGGGAAGGTTTTCTTATCTCCAGTTGTAATTACATAATCTTATGCAATGGGCTGTGGGATGTGATGATGGCAATACTGTGTGTTTTTCCATAGAATAGAAGAAACAACTGGAAATTACTTTTCATATATGGCAAGGCGTTAAGTAAGAACTTGTTATTTTATTCAGGGGGCTGCAGTTGTTTTCACATTTTCTTTCAAAATGTAAAATCAGGATACTTCATCATGCAGAGTTACAGAAACAGAGAGGAAACAACTGAGAGTACACCAGGCTTAAAATGTGTGAAGTGTGTAGAAAGGTAAAACCCAACAAAAAAAAAATTTACTTACTGAGTTACTTGTAAGCTGTCCAGAATCAAGGAAGAGAGACTGTGAGCAGAGTCTGCAGGATTACCCACTGTGAGTCTGGAAGGTATCATTAGCTGGGGTAGAGATGTAGAGGAAACTGGAGATGGTAATTGTTTAATGAAAAGGTACAAAAGGCAGAGGATAGTGGTGGGAGTTGGAGAAAGGGATGAATGTGCCTCTGGAATGGGAAAACAGATGTTATCAGTACTACAAATGTACTAAAAGGCAGTTGCAGGTAACTATGTTCTTTGGTTCGATGTGTTCATGCTAAAATTCTTTTAACTGGAACCCAACAAGCCAGAGGAAAATGGAGAAGTTTAATTTCTTTTTATACATATGTTTGAAGAACATAGTCTGTGCTTGAAGAGTGAGAAACAAGGTGTCTGGGGGACAAAAAACTGTTTAGAGAGCCCATAAATTCAAGACTGAACTTTCTTGTATACCGAATTCAGGAGGGATTTTTCCTAACAGAAGCTTTATTGTTGCTGTTGGCAAAAACCCCAAAACATTCTCAGGACATATCTTCACTTATGTCTATTTAGGGCTTCCAGGAAACGTTACAATGGAGTAAAATGAATTTTCAGACTGGTAACAAATATAATTCTATTGATTATACCTTGATGCCTCAGGATATATATTCACTTCAATCTGTGTAAGTCTTCCAGAAAATGTTACATTGGAGTAAAATGAATGTTCAGGCTGGTCACAAATATTTTTCCATTGTTTATGCCTTAAAATTTTGGGTAGACACCTGGGGTTTTATTCCTTAGATTTAGAATGTGCTGTTTATCCATTTTCCATCCTTCATACCTTTCTGGGGAAAATAATTCTCCAAGTCTTTTAGAATTAAGTTTGGTTATCTCTTCTGAGGGTATTTTTCTTTTTGTCTATGTTTTTAAGAAACTTACTATCTGATACACTCAACAAATTTATCATCAGTGTGGGACTGCACTGGTGAAAAATTCAGCAGTATTTTGTTACAATTGAATCAAAACCCATTTTCAGACTGCTTCAGCAGGGCTATTCTATGAATTGGTGGTGTCTGAAGTGCAATAACATGGAATCAGTTGTAGTGTGTGTACTGCAGCCTCCTGGTTCATAGTGTTTTAGGTACTTAGGAGTTATTATTCTGATGATAGGGCACTTAGCTTTTTATCATAAGTTCATAAACTCAAGGGACAGTGCTCCCTTTTTAGCCATCTGCTATTCTTGGAATCAGTAGGAATCAGTAGGAATCTCTGCTGAATGGGTGCCTTTCCTTTCTTACTTGACTGGGAGTGGATAGAGGGATGTTCTTTAACATCCCCACGGCATGCAAAGCTTTTGGAAACAGAGCTTTTATCTCTTGCCTTGAGCATTGGTGTAGTACTAACTGAATTACAGTGGGTTGGGCAATTTTGGGATCAAAGAAGGAGTAAATCCAGGGCTGGATGGGGGGGTAGGAGACCAAGGAACAGATGCAGAAAAGTAATTACCAAGAGGATGGAAGGGAAGGACATTGTGTGAGCAGGAGCCTGATGAGAGGCCTGTACAGGTCAGGGCTAGCTTTTCTGTTCAAATCATTTTGACTCAGGACTGTGAGGCAGGTGTGATTGTTGCTTTTTGGATGAGAAACTTGTGTGTGTTGTACTCTTGAGTTCAGAGGCTGCAGGCCTGAGACCGAGTCAGTGAGCAGGGGGGTTAGTCAGACCAATTAAGTCATGTCCTAATCATCTTGGCTTCTGAGTTGACTGATGGTTAGACACCATAGTGATGAACAGTTGTTTGCTCCCAGAGTCCTATGTAGGAAAATATTTGCACAGAAGGAAGAAGGCTACCTTTATTTGAAACTTGAATATCTATTTTAAGTTTCCGGAATATATAATTTCTAAGCATTATCCGCCTACTGAACAGCTGCCTTCTATCCTGACAGTGTTGCTTTCCTGAATTCTTCTTCTTAAAGCATAGAATAACAGCACTGGTGGATTACTAATAGTTATATCAATACAATTCCCAATATAGATATATTTGCTTTCTCTTTCCAGTCATAAATTGACTAATAATTCAGTCCTAGAGAGGAAGAAGGAAAGCCCAGAACCTGCGCACGTTACTTGTATATTCCAATACCTTTCTATTGCCATTCACAGGATTTGAAAAGCTGATTCACTGACCAAAAGCCTCTTTGCAGCTTGAAGAAACTATCCCAGTCCAAGAGTAGGAAAAGCACCCTCTGCTATTCAGCATAGTGACATGTTTTGCATTTAAAACACATATATCATAGTTAATTAGTCCCCCAATGGTTGGTTTAGAAGCCCTCTTGGTTTTGTACCAAGAAGCAGGTGTCAAAATTACGAGAGAGTGTGTTGATGAGACAGCAGAACAGACGTTGTCTGTCCTTTGTTAGTCTGTATTGTTAAATAAGGTGTCTGATTCTGGCATTTGCCCTGCAGATTTCCAGGGAAGGAATGATGGAGCTGCCTGCGCAAATTACCGAGGCACAGTGGGGAAGCAGTGTGGATGGAGGTGGGGGTTTCCTCTGGAGTCACAAGGCAGAGCCAAGCCTTGGAGCTGACTAGAGGGCTCTAGGGGTCTGTGTGTCATGGCTTGAACATCTACAACTCAGGGTGCCCTGGACTGCTACTAGGCTGGCAGAGGGATAAATCCACTCTGCGAGGTCTCTGGAGCTTGTGGGGATGCTAAACATACTTTCTTCCTCCATTTGTCCAGATTTGCATTCTAAAGCCTCATTTGATGCTCCAGCAATTCCTGCATTAAGGCAAGTTTTAATTCAGTTCTTAATTTCCTTAAAGTCAAAAAGGTCAGGGCAGAGTTGGTTTCTTTGGATCATGACAGATTTCAGAATTCCAGCTAGGAAAGGCAAATTGTTCAGTTTGGCCTTTCCCAATTTCCCACTAATTTTCTGTAGTTCTTCATATATAGAATAGAGTCTGTCTCCATCCCCAGGAGACCTAGTTCTGTTAAAGCTGAATAGCACTTCTTGTCTGAAGTTCAAAGCATAGCCCCTGGTATCATTTCAGTTTCATATTCCATTAATAAATGTTAGGTGCATCACCGGTGAGTAGAAACAGCAGGAACTGTGTAATTAATTCCAGTATTTTTAATTTCATTTCATCTTAAGCCAACAACAGGAAACTCTGGGGCATGTACTTTTTATTGTACTAAATGAAATACTGAACATAAAGCCTCTAGCAAGAAAAATGAAAAAGTACCCAGGTAATGTAAAATTATGGCTTGTTCCACACCCAGGTCCTTAATAACTTGCCTTGGTATGCAGTGTCCTTAATGAGCTCTTGACACCTATAGCAAACTCTTTTTATTCTCCTTGGTTATGTACTGCTGGGTTCCTCTGTGTGTGTCTTGTGTATGTGTTCCTTGAACCTTTTTCTTATTTAATCACTACTTAACTGAAACAGTTTAATATGCAAAACTGTAGTTCCTTATAGCAAAGGTATTTCAGATATCATATTTGCCCACTTCTGGACGAAAACAGTTTCATATATTTTTGTGATTGATGACTCTCTTTGCACATACCTTGCACCTTCTTTAATACATATTTTTAAGGTAATTTAATATTTGGTGAATACCTGAATGAAGACACTTTTTCTAGGACTAAGCTTGCTTTAATTAACCTATTCTAGAGAAGAAAAACAAACAAAACTATATTACATTAAACAGAAAGGTTATGATTGAATGTGTTCACAGGACTTTTGTACTGGTTTAACTTAATCTGACTTAAGATCATAATTTGAAATTGCTGCAGAGAGTGTTTAGAGAGACTGTGTGCAATCCTGAGTTCTTGCTTTTCATTTCACACCTGAGTTATCCGCCCTGTTAGCTCACATTGGTGCTTTTATTGATGCATGTCTCACATCTGACACAGTAGTCAATTTCTAAATTTTGATGGTAAAAATGACTGTCAGAATTGAGTAGGAAATACTTGGTGGTGGGAGTAGTCTTATCTCATAATTACATGAACTTAGAAATTCTGTAAGAGGTATGCAAGCGACCAGAGTCTTTTCTCAGATGGAGTTGACTACATGTGCAATTGTAGACTCTGTACCTGCCTCTTGTGTTTTCAGCTGCTGGACACTGTAGTAGCACTGCATGCTTATAATGGCCCAAGTTTTGGACTACTAAGTTTGCTATCTTATGGGTATTTGTTATAGTCAACATACCTGTGTAGTTCCAGAAATTGATTATTTGAGTTGTTCCTGATAGAATAGAATGACATCCAGAGAGGCACTTTGTGTTTCTGCAGTTAGATGCCTGATCCAAACAGGATGGTTCCAGGCAGAATGAGACATGGATTTGCAGTGACTCTGAGCTCAGCAGGGAGCTTTGTGACACACATGTGTAGAAAATGCTGACAGTTTGGAGCCATCTGAACTTCTCTTCTGTGCTGCTGAAGTGCAGCACTGAGACAAGCTTATAGGTACTGTTTGTAATGGAGGTCCTATGTCCTCTTCTTAGCACTTGCCTAAGCGAGGATTTATTTATTCATAGCAAGGTTATGAGAGCAGAGGCCATGCTGATGGCTGCTGTTAATTTAAGAACCTCATTCAGGAGTTTTCCTCAGCTGTAAGGATATTAAATCAACCTGTTGTTAGGAGGGCAAACTGATCCCAGATTATAGAGGAACTACCCCCTCTGCCTCCAAATGGTCCAAGTTCTCTGTGTTTGTTTAAATAGGGGGGACTGAGTGTAAATGTCAGTATTAGGAGCCATCATGTGAAGGATAACCTATGTCTTTGATCCCCCTGTCCAGATTAAGTGAGGCATGATTTCGTGTGTGTTTGTTCTGGATGAGCATTGTGTGTTTTCTGGTGCACAGGAGCAGCAGAGAAGAGCTCAAAGCATGGAGCTGAAGACAGGACTCAGAATTTCATCATGGCCATGAAGGATCGCATGAAAATCCGGGAGCGGAACAAGCCTGAGATCTTTGACTTGATCAGAGATGTGTTTTGTGAGAGCAAAATGACACATGCTCAGCAGATGAAGACAGTGAAACAGAGTGTGCTTGATGGTACCTCAAAATGGTCAGCAAAGATCACCATCACTGGTGAGTGGGAGAGTCATGTGTTCTCTTGGTCTCATTTGGGAGCCTCAAACAAGAGTTGGTGTGAAATTAGAACAGAGAGGAAGGGTACCTCTGACCTCTGTGTCTTTCTGCTCAGTGCACATACAGGTAGCAGGTGGAGATACCCCTACTGCAGGCACTGTAGTGCACCATGAGCTGAGGCTCATCAGAAATGCTCTTATGAGTGATATTCCTGTTTCTCTGGCCATTAGGAGCTGCTGCTTCACCTCGTGGTTGGACACATTGTCTTGTTGCAGGGTGATGGTAACCCTTCTCTTTTCCTTTCAGTGGTATGTGCTCAGGGTCTGCAGGCCAAAGACAAGACTGGGTCCAGTGATCCATATGTAACTGTTCAAGTGGGTAAAACAAAGAAGAGGACAAAAACGATCTTTGGGAATCTGAACCCTGTATGGGAAGAGAAGTTTTACTTGTAAGTGCTCTGACAGGGACTTTCAGCCCCATGTCACCTGTTTGTGTGATCTGTGCTTTGACAGCTGTGTCTTGTCTTGCAGTATGCATTCCCACATCACCTGTAATCTGGGATGGTTCTATTTTTGCTCAGCATTGTGTGTGCGTGTGGAGGGTTGACACCTTTAACAATGTAGGTAGTGCACACCTATTTATCCCATCTATCTTCCTTATGTATATACAAATTGTCTGCTTTATGAACACTTCTATACTGATGTTCCTAGAGAATGCTAAAGAGGAAGGAAAATATTTAATTCAGCAGCTATTGTTCCTGGCTAAAAAATTCCTTGTAATATGAGAGTAAAATCTGTGTAAAAGACTAAGGAAACTTCTGTGACCTATTTCTGGGATCTGCTACTGGTGTTTGGCAACCAAATTTAAAGGCAATTAATTGTCAGTTGTCTGTAACACTAGCAGCCTCTTCTTTCAGTGTTGGAACATCAATGTAACAATACCTTGAAGGAGTTATTGCGAGAGAGAGCTTCCAAGATGACTGGTGTATTGATGTCTGAATTGAAAGCAAAGACTGGAGGCACAATTTTTTAGATAACAGCTACACTCAAAATACATTGTTCCATCCTGCTTTTATTGAATAGGTAAACAGTACCCTCAGTTTGACACTTAAGATGTTATAAACCAAAATGGAGACATGAAATCCAACAACTGTTTTCTGAAGATTCTGGGTGATCTCATTCAACATCAACAATCTTTATTTCTTTTAATGTGCAAGGTCTTCCGTTGTACCATCTCTTTCTTTCCTTTCTTTTCCTTGCTGCTCTTTCCTAAATTGCTTGGGGAGAGCTCTCTCTGTAAAGTGCAATTTGTTTGTGTTTTAAAATCAGTTCTGTGTCAGTCCAGATTTGTCTTTACAATGTACAGTAGAAACGAAATTACTTTTAACCAGTTTTGAGCTATTCATTAATGTCAGAAAAATCCTACTGCTATTTTGAGTGAGTAAGCCCCTGGCTTTATTCTTAGTTTAATCCAAGGTAACATTGCTGCTTGGTAAGTAGTAAGAATGCTTGGGTGCCATTTGGGTAACTCTAGTCACAATAGCAGCAAGTCTGTGTGGGAGCCTTAAGGACCTTGATTTACCATGCCAAGTAGTTACCATGGTATTTGCAGTGTGCTCCCTTCTAATTTTAGGAGCTTCAGCAAATACTCTGTTTAAAGATAGATAGCAGAGTGTGATAAATTTCACCATTAAAACGGTGACACTGTTTAGACTTAATCGCCATGTCTGTGATTCAGCAGATAACATGCTCTTGGGCATTATAGTTGATGCTACTTTCTGTCTTGCCTGTGGTGGTTGCCTTCCTTGCCTTGGAATAGCAGGAGGAGATGAAGGGAATGAGCACAGTACCCACCCTGATGTCTGGAGAGCATTCAATACTGCATTCAGTGTGTCAGTTTTGTTAGATATCAAAGCTCACCATTTGCTGGATAAGGAAAGAGTAATTCAGAAGCGTGTGCAGCACTGGTTTTCTACACACCCATGTTTCTATTTTGCATTTATGGATCTTTATGCAGCTTACAGCTCTTTAAGTTCTAAAATTTTCTAACCCATAATCAAATGGAAATTTAAATCAACACATTCAGGCCCAAAATAATCATTACACGCTAGGCATTTTTAGAAGAGATTGTCAGGTCAATCAAGAGATTGTCAAATTTTAAAGGGTTGGATGGGGAAGTGTCTTTGATTCTTAGAATGAGGGTAATTTCTTGTAATGAGAGAAAGATGTGCTGGTAGTTACTGAAAGCCTTGCAGTAGACATAGGAAAGCTTTGGTGTTCAAAATGGTTAAACAGTTCAAAAGGAGCAAGATGTGTAAGTAGAGAGGTTAGGTCAGTTATTAATGTGTGTGTCAGCAATGCTGTTTCTTTTCTGTTTGGCTTGGTGGACTTGTTTGTAGCTGATGTTCAGGAGGTGCCTAATGCCTTCCACATGATCTTAATTCCAGTGTGTTTTCAAAGGTTCAATGTAGAGCCAGACACCTGTGCCCATCAGTCACTAGAATATAACACTGTTATTGTAACCATAGCGGGAATGAAGGCACACTTTGTACAGATGAGTGATACAACTCTTTTTACAAGCTCAGTAAAGTTTATTAAAAGCAGCTTGAAAGAAGTTTAAAAAATTTTAAGTCTCTGGTAGCCTATTTTAAATAGGAGATTTTGTGCTTATTTACAGGGATGGATAGAAGAGTATATAGACTTAAATATCTCTTCCTAAAAATGGCTTTGTTCATTTTCCATATATTTCCAGAAAAAAAATAATGTGGTAGGTTTGACCCAATTCCAAAGTCCAGATTTAGAATCGTATTTTAGAAGAGGCAAGATTGAAAATGCTTTGGGTTTCCATAATAAGTGCTTTTTAGGTCATTACTAGCCTGTCTAACTGTAGGCATCTGCTTAGATTAATCACCAGTTTTCGCTGTGTATTCATGTTGCTTGAGCAAGTGATTTGCAGGCTGTTTCTTTCTGAAAATTATCTCTTTGTATATTTAGATCTATAGCTATGGGAAATATGTTGTTATGGAGAGATTTTTGTATATTTCATCATCATTTGAAGACCTTTGAAAACATAAGGTGTTGATTTTTCTGTTCTGTTCGACGTGTTGCAGGCTTGATGCAGACTCTGTGTAAGTGATGCTTGGCAGCAGGAAGCTTGGTGGGGTACTCCAGCCACTGCTGCAACACAAACATGTTCTTTGAGCATGCACTAAGGAAACCTGCTTCTCTTGGGTTTACATCCTCTTCCCTCCCGCAGTAAATCCCAATTTCTTTCCTCTAGTTGTGATGAGCAGGCTTATGGATGTCCTCCTCCATTTGCCATATACTTTCTCCCCTGTGCCCTCAGCTCTGTTCCCTTGCCCTTAGCTCTGGCTGGACAGAAGGCATCCTGTGTCCTGCCTGCAGCTGGATTCAGAGTTGTCTGTAGTGGTTGGTTTGTGAGAGCCAGCTGGCTGCAGGCTTTCCAGGGACAGCAGCTGGTATGGGTTTCTCTACTCCATCTAGCTGTTGTTTTTTTTTCACAAAACCTGTTGGAACATAGAAGCTTTCATAACAAGTCTGCATAACTCAGGTTTCCTTACGAAGCAGTCCAGTAATATTAGAAGGGAGCTATTTTTGCCTTATTCAGTGCAATTAGAACAAGACAGTAACTCCCCATTTAGACATGTTTTAGACTGTCAGTGGAAATTACAGGGTTCCTGGAATCTTTTTTATTCTGTAAAAGCTGAAGCTGAGCATCCATTTGCATGCATTACAATTGCAGACAGTACTTAGGAGGATATACCTGACCTCAGGGCAATTTCAGTTTTAAAGGGAGAGCTCTGGGGTTATTTGGAGGTTGCTGGTCCATACCTTTTATTCAGGGAATGCCATAGTCTTTAAAGACAGTGAACACTAAATGCTGCTGGATTCAAACAGGATGCTGCTGCTATTCCTGGTGTAGGTGCAAAATTACTTGTTCATTTTACAGTAATATCCCCTTGAAGTTGTATGATTTAGGTACAGCTGTGTCTGAAGCTTTGAATGGTGGGTGTGAAATCATTGCCTGAAGAGATTACATTGTCTCTGAACAGGTTGCAAGAGACATGTTTACTCTTTCTCACTGCAGAAGAATAGTCAAGTTAAAATGAATACAGGGCCTCGTGCTAGCAGACAGCTGGTGTTTTACTGGGATGTGCAGAGGCCCACATGATATACATTCCTGTTAATCCTTTGAGAATGGTGTTACTGCTCAACTAACCACTGGCCAGTTACCCAAAGGCTTCTGGTTCCCCAGTTTTCCTTTCAGCTGCTGAGTGTGTTGTCAAGCTCAACATCTTTCAGTTATCTCTATTATTATATGTGCTGTTCCAGAGCTGTATTTTAGACTTCCCCTTCTGAGATCACTGTGTTTATAACCACAGTAACTCTCCCCACTGAGACTCCCTTCACTGTGTGGCGGAGGCCATCCAGTTTGTCTTGCTTTCTTTAATCTCCAGGTATTGTAGGTACTGGAACTGGCACTCTGATAAAATCTCACGTGTTTCCCTGCACAGTTACCAACATGAGACTTGAATCTGAATCCAGACCTGGTGCCACATGGCAAGCACCAGTTGGAAAGCTGAGTTAATGTAGCTAGGGATGTAAAGCGCAGAATCACTTCATCTAACTACTTTGTAGTTAGAAGAACTGCACCCTTAATTTGTCAGCTGGTGTTGTAGCACTGGGTAATAGCAAATGATTGTACTTGTTCTCGTAAGAAAAGAGCTTCACGCTAGCACGAAGAGAAAACTAATTTCTTTGTTCTTAGACAGCAACAACGGGCTCTCAGGGCATATTATTGTGCTGTCGTGCTTAACTTATAAAGTACTGAGGATTTTCCTTCGCTCTCTTTCCACTCTGATTTTGCCATTGGTGTTTTCTCCACTGTCCTTTTTTCTCCCTAGAAGAGGAGTCTTGTCATGACTTGAAAACGAGCCTCTTCTGAGAAATTTTCTGCCTTCCATTCCCACTGCAGTTGGCCACAACTGAGCTGCCAGTTGGACCCTGCAATGTTAGGACACTTCATTTGAAACACTTTCAAAGCCTCCTTTTTCAGCCACACCATTTCCAAAACCAACTTTTTTTCTGCTTTCCTTCTCTATGTTTTTGCAGCTTTTTACTGGACTTTCTCATACTGGTTGCTACAGCTACTCCTTCCTTTCTCATTTGCCACAGAATCCTTTTTTTTAGGCTTTGCTCCTCAGAAGCAAAACTGTACTCGTAAAATGATCACAAGTCCTAAAATCTTGCTGATCTGTTCTCTCCTTTGCATTTTCCCACCTCCTCTACTCTCATCCATTATTTCTGCAAGCAGCTCTGCACTTTCTTTCTCTTTATCTACCACTGTATGAAATGTGCCCTGCACTGGACTGTGAAACTTCACAGGCTCTTCTTGAGAACTGTGTCATCAGAAGGGAAACTGCTCACAGAATATGGACACACAGACATTCACTAGAGTCTCTGAACCATAAATATTTTTTAGCATCAAAATACGATGAAACAGCTCAATTCTGGGCTTGACTGACCTATGTTAAAATCTGCAAAATGTTGTTGCTTCTTCTACTTTACTTTCCTTGTCTGTTCTTGCTTAAACCTACGTGTTGTGTTTTGCCTTTGTTAGCCTGTCAGCTCTACAGGGTAAAATTAGCAAATTCAACACAAATGTTGGGGGTTTTGTTTTAAAATAATGAATCATTGGTTCAGAAGTAGTATTCTGGTCATTTTTGGGCACTTGTCCTCTTTCTTTCTCTCCACATTTTGAAGGAGATCAGGCACAGGCAATGACCTGTCCCAGACCCCTGACATCATCCAAGCCCATCTGGCCCAGCCTTTACAGATGGGCAGAGATCTCAGAACTACGAATCACTTCCTACAATTTCTTTTTGCAGAAGTTGGAGCTAGATTAGAGGGATACAAATTGCTAACTTCATTGTGGGAGGAACTACAGTGTAAATTCAACAGTTGCTTGTTCTGTTTAGCCACCAATATACTAATTACCGTGTGTGTGGGCATGTCACTGTGTGAGCAGACCAGAATTAACCACAGCTTCGTGTGCTCTCGTGCTTCCCCTCAGCTGGGCATGGGAAGAGACCCAAATATTGACAGTGCAGGGGACGTGTGTGGGTGCTGGGGCTTCAGTGCTGTGTAAGACTAAAGGGGAACGTGGCAAAATAGATGGAGGTAGAGAGTGGGATAGCAAGCAAGTCAGCAGAACCAGGCTCAGCTGCTTCCAGTGCAGCAACCACTGGCTTCAGGCAGAAAATCTTAATGCAAAAAAAAAATTTGATTTTAATTTTTCCTAAAGATTTTGTATGCTGCTTCTGGAAAAATGTTGCTTCATTTGGTAGCTTGGAGCGTAAAAGTAAGTTATTTTATAAAAATGGCACCACTCCAAACACTGCGACAATATGAATAAAAAAGGAAGGGTCTGAGCCATATGCATAGCAAACCTGGTTTCCAGTCTCTTGCTCTTTGAAATGGACTTGAAAGTATTTGGTAATTTCCTTCTTTCGGTGAGGTCAGAGTATTTCTTTTCTCTGCATTCCCTTGGGAAAACCTGTGAGAGCTCAGCTATGGGAAGGTGGACAGACATGTATGTGCACACAGTGAAATCAAGCTTCATAAAAACATAGCAATAAGTGGGGCAGGCATCTTGAGAAATGTGCCAGCTTCTGTATTAATGAGCGGGAGAGCTTCTAGCAGCAGAGCTTGTTAGCCAGTCTTATGGAGTCATGTCACTGTCACAAATTGGAAGCTGTTTCTCATTAGTTAAAAAATTGTTACTCAGCAGCAAGCCCAAGTCTTCCAGTGTTCATGATTTTGTTTTGGGGTGCTCACTGAAAAGTGAACTGGTTTTGACACAACTGTGTTGCTTTACCAAATCAAGGACTGTGGTTCTACAGACTTAGGTGTTTGATGGCAAGCCACCAGCTCAAGGCTTCCAGCTGCTGTGAGCAAGTGATAAAGCTCACTTTCTGGCATGGGACCAGCACAAAGAAAGCAAATTGAGCAGTTTCTTAAAAATAACAAAGAAAGGTGTGGTGAAACAGAAGCTTTAGTAGTTCAGTAAATGCTACTGGAAGGTTTCCTGTAGGATGTTGCAGTGAGTTATGCTGCTGTCTTTGAATGAAGGATGTCAGCCAGCCACCTCAGGAGCGGGGGATGATGCGTGTGGGACTGCTTATGATAGATTTAGGTTTGAACAGTGAACATTTTCCTTGAGGAAAGACCACTGGAGGCAATGAAAGAAGACCAAAGTGGTCCTAGCAAAGAGCTGTCAGCCAGAAGGTGATATCTGAAGAAGCTAGGAGTTAACTTACTGGTGCTTTGTAAATGGCTCCGTGTGCCAGTTGTGTTTTGAGGCACCCATGCATTTTTGAACACTGAGCCTCTACAATACTGCCGGGCTGTACAGTAGTGCAGCATGTCAGGAACAGAGGATTTCTTTAACATGCTTAGGCTGTATTGCTGGCAGACATGGCAAAGCACTTGGATACATTTGAGAGCTACAAAGAGCAGCAATTCCAACCATTCTCTGTTTGTGAACACTTGTTTGCATGGTTTCATTGGGAAGACATTCTTGAAGTAAAGGAGGAGGGAAAGGAGGGTGAAGATGGGAGGCAACCATCTTTTATTCTGACCTCTAAATACAGATTTAATTGCATAACAAAGGCAGGGAGCAGTGATGTGCTGTTCCAGTGATCAGAGCTACATGGAATTGCCCCTTACCTTGTCCATGTAATTCCCAGCTATCCCTGGAAAAATCAGTAGGAGCTGCATGGATATCTGTTAAACGTTGTCCTGAATCACAATGGTGGCAGTAAGAGCCCAAATGGTTTCTTGGCAGAGAGCATGCTCATAACCAGCCACTGCCACATCCTATTGACCAGGCTTAGCAGAGCTCTTCTGACCCATTTCTTCTGTCTCCCTGTTGCTTAGCAACAGATGCAGCATGTTAATGTTAAAAAGGCTGGAAAACAGGCCTTCAGCAGCAGTTGCCTGTTTTCATAGGTTTTATTTGCTTGAGGGTAGACATTTGTAGTGGTTATGGTGAGTAATCACCCTTGTCATGGTCTCATATGAGCATTCACATTGCTTTATTGCATGCCCTGTAAATGAGCAGAGCTGTTATAATATGGTTCTACCCACTTCTGACATCCAAGAGCCTGTTTGTATCTACAAAAGGTATCTGAAATACCTGAAAAAGAGGGAGAGTCTATAAATCCTGTCCATGCATTAAACTGGAGGGTGCTGATTCATCAAACAGTAAACTGCTTCTCGTAATGGAAATGTCTTTATTGATCTGCCCAGAGCACAAAGTATCAGTCTAAGCTACGAATAATAGGCCAAATCAATTCTAGTAATTAAATACCAATGCTGTAACTATTGTATCACACCCGTTCCCCTCAGGCAGTGTGGTGTATCATCTGATTGTAATGTATTGTGCAATGATACACCACTGCTTTGTGACTGTCTTGAACTAAGAGATCTACCTCCACCTGAGGTATTCATCCTTTGTTAGAAATCAGCACAAAGGGTGTTCGCTACAGGTCTTCACTGTGCTAACCTAGAAGCTGCATAAAGACAGGTAGGCTGTGCTGCCTACAGCGGAACAGGAGGTCATTGATGGAGAGAGCTGTTGAAACCAGCTCTGATGCTGACTGTCATTTTTTGTGGGGGTGTATGCTGGCATTAACCAGCCTAGCTATCCCCTGGCTTCTGTGGGCTTCACAGCAAAACCGACAGCTGTGAAGAGAATTCCCAAGTTCTGTGAGCTGCTGCTGAGAGTGAGTGACAAGCAGCA
>VZTR01010050.1:37779-63153 GCA_013400775.1 Chaetops frenatus | reverse complement strand
CACAGTCGCTTGGGAAGTCAGAAGTTGGTGGCTGAGGTTGGGGCAGGGCAGTCCTTTAGCATGCATCTAGAGTGCAGTATCTGCCATGTCACTGGAGCATTTAGAGTGCACCAACAAGCTCTTGTGCGGTTCGTATCAGACACTCCACTTTTGAATAAATACACACTGTTTACACTTTGCTAATACATCTCTCAAATGTTGGAGGAGTGGGTCAAGAGGAATGCAGAGCGTGTAGCAAATAAATATTGGCTGCATTGTGCACTCTTAAAATTACATTTTCTCTTGTTTGCAGTGAGTGCCATAATTCCTCTGACCGGATCAAGGTGCGAGTGTGGGATGAAGATGATGACATCAAGTCTCGTGTCAAGCAGAGGCTGAAACGGGAGTCGGATGATTTCCTGGGGCAGACAATCATTGAAGTTCGCACTCTGAGTGGAGAAATGGATGTGTGGTACAACCTTGGTGAGCAAGGCCTTGGGACTGAAAATGTGTCACGTGTTGGTTTGGGAATGTTTGAGAGCACTTGGATGCACGTGGGCAATTTACAAGAAAGGGGAAAAAAGAGTTTTCGTGGTTCCAGGGGCATATGATGCTGCTGCAGAGCAGCTACAAAGCTGATCCCAGTTAAAATGGAGTGTAACATGTCAGAAGGTTGATGCTTTTTCTCTGTCAGCCACTGAAAAGTACAACGGGATAAATATTTGGAGCAAGACTGTTCCACCTCGGCTGGAGACATGCTGTCCTGTGTTCTTTTTTTTGTGTCAACACAAGCATTTTACCGGTCTGTAAGAACATCAGGTGCACTGCACCGGGCTGGCAAGTTGTTGAGACCTTTTCCTGTGACTGTTCTAGAAAGTACCAGCAAGCAACCAGATGGTGCTGAGTTGACAGGCACTGTGGCCCTGTCATCTCCTAGGAGATCCAAAATCTTTTTCCAGCAGTTCCCAGGAGTTCAGGACTATGGTGAAGTTAGGGACAAATTCCACATCAGTCAGCCCTGTTCTCAGAATAAGAATCTGTCCTTGGTGGTTCTAGTTCAGCTGACTTAATCCAAGACCCTGTAGCACATTTACTGACAGAAAGGCTGTCTTATGTCTAAAAATGTGCATAGTTCTAGTTAGATGTGTCATAATGAGGGTGTATCATGGCAGTTGTTTTGCTGGTGTCTACTCAGTATTATTCAATGTTTTGAAAGAACAGAGAAAGTTTTCTCTGTGGTGAGTCAGCCTGAGGTTCCAGCAGTTTCTTTTGCCAGTGTTGTCACCCTGAGATGGCTGTGCTCTGAACATGAACAATGCATGTAATTGCTGATGTTTCTGCCTTCTAGAGAAGCGAACAGATAAGTCTGCAGTGTCTGGGGCTATTCGCCTCCAAATCAGTGTGGAGATCAAAGGCGAGGAGAAGGTGGCTCCGTATCATGTTCAGTACACTTGCCTTCATGAGGTAAGAAGTGGGAATATCTGCTCATTCTGACTATTGAAGAAGTCCATTTTCTGACCTTTATTTCCGTGAAATGTTCCTCCTTGCTCTAGGTGAGCTTTCTTTTCCCTGCTTTTTATCCAGGCCTGGTAACACACTGAATCATCAAACCCACATTTGTCAGGGAGGCAAAGGCAGCTTTAAGCTGTCTCCCCCACACTGAGGACTGGCTGGCTCAGTCTGTCCCACTGTCACAGCTGTGCTGCTGTCAGGCAGAGATCAGGCTCTGGTTCCACTCAGAGCCCATGATTAGTTTAAAGTGGAGAAACCTCTGAATTTCCCGGAGTGTTGTTTTCAACATGTACTATACCTCTGTCTTTCTTCAGAGGAAGCATACTAAAATGCATTATGAGTAAATTCTGATTGGGGAGGGAGTCTCTATCTTGGGCTGTTGAGTGATGCAGGTGTTGGTGGTGTAAACTCCTTGTGCTGCTGCAGTGGTATGTAGTTATGAACTGCTGTTGGGGAACAGAGGATTAAGCTGAGATTTGTGGGTACTAACCTGTTTCAGGATGGGCTGAGCTGGACAGGCAGTGCTGCAGAATTTGTGAGAAATCCTAAGATTACTTGTGAGAAGGACTAAAGGGAAAACCCTGTCTTGAAGAGATGCTCAGTCTATCCGTGTCAAAGAAAAGGCAAGCAGCAGGGTCAGTCTCAAAAGTGCCTGAATAAGAGTAGTCAGAGCCCTTTATACTAGAATATCCTGAGGTCAGTGAGGGTTAAGGAAATTCATGTTGCACAGAGAAGGACAGTTTATTACAGAGGGGAATATTCATCTGAGGAACAACATGTTTATCCAGACACTGAGCTGGATGAGCTCTCTGGTGTCTTCTGGCCATATCAGGGAGCTCTCTGTAAATAGATGTGAAGCTCAGAAACTCGGCTTCTTTTAGTAGGCTGTGTTGTGTCCTTCAGTACATATTTATTGTTTTTTATTTCAGTGATGGCTACTGTTCGGTAAGCTGTTTTGGTTTTGTCCTTTGAACATGATCGCTTGCTGCTCTTTTTTTTTTGCAAATAGGTATCTTTTTAGCTATCACCTCTTTTCTTTTGTATATTCTAAAATGAAGATGATTTGCAGCAAGAATAATATAATCAGGAAAAATAGTACTGTAGAGCAGAATCCTCTAGCTACTAATGAGATCGTTAGACTTTTGCATCCCTTACTGTAGGGAGCCAGCTGTCTGAAAGGCTGATGAATCTGTAAGTGACATAAATTTGAGGATTACTGAGAAACCCACTGAGCTGAATGTGCAATTTCTGCATAGCAATGATAGCTGAAAACTTTTACAGTGTTAAATAAAATGAAAGGTTATGTTGAAGAATAATGCCAGTGTCTAGTTTTTAGGGGTGATCTTAAGGGTATCCTTTTCAGGAAAAGAAATCTGTTTGGGCTGTTATGTATAGTAATAATAATTACAATGCTGATACAGAGCTGTAACGTCAGCTAGTTTAAATAGCTTGTCCATATTAAGGCATTTTCATTCTGAGGACAGAAATGCGTAGGTTTCAGGAAAACTAATTAGTGTATGGTTTCAGTGCACTGAAGCACTCTTCTGCATCATTCACATTGTCTACTGGGTAACGTAGGTATGCATGTGAAAAATTCAGCTATGGGATTCTTTCAAGAAGAAAAGAAGGTAAAAGCAGAAAATACAGACAGGCAGGGGGAAAAAAGATGAGGAAAACAAAGAAATTTGTGTTAATGCTACCACCTCAGCAGTTCCACGCTCTTCATGAATCTTACTTAGAGGCTTCAGCAGCCTTGCATACCAACTTGTTCCTGTTTTGTATTTCAGAACCTCTTTCACCATCTCACAGATGTGCAAGGGAATGGGGTGGTGAAGATCCCTGATGCCAAAGGAGATGATGCGTGGAAGGTGTATTTTGATGAGACAGCCCAAGAAATCGTGGATGAATTTGCAATGCGTTACGGCATAGAGTCAATATACCAGGCCATGACGTAAGATGCATTTCCTGTGTTCCTTAGTGCAGATAGGTGGTGTAACTAATTGACATAACTCTCACTATTTAGAAGATGAAGTGTATTGATAATAGAAAGCTGGGCAGTGACAGCTGCTCCTTATGGGGCTTACTGTGAACAGGAAGAGACTTCCTGGCTTTGAATCACTGGTGTCCTCAAAGTCTAGAAATTCCTGTCTGCCATTTCTGTTTTGAGACTCTCGAATCTGTTTGAGGTGTTGCTCAAGGTTCCCACTGAAGATTTCTGATGATATGAGAAGGGGTGTTTTGTGGAAGTGTTTGTCCTATATGTCTGTTGTGGCAAGTGTTACAGTCCTTTGAAGTGACTGATTTCCCAGGTGCTGCTGAGAGCGGTTACAGAAAGTTTGAGTAATGGTGCCACTGATTTGTCCTCTTTAGAGCTAGGCTAATGCAGTTCTGTATCTTCAAAGAACCTTTTCCTTCTCACTGTACTTTTACTTGGATTTGGGATTAGTCATTCTTCCTCTTAAAGACTAGTATTGCTGTGCTTGGCTCATTTCTTATTTCAAATGTAATATAAAATGTAGCAGACAAAAGTGAACTTTTTCACATTAGAAGCTGAAAGTTTTGGGTTACGGGTCCTTAGATGAGTTATGAGCTATACTTACGTCACCTTGCAAGCAGCTTTTCTGCCTACTCGTTTAAGCCAAAATGGAAAAGAATTGGCAGGTTTCTCTGGAAGTCTAGTTACTGCTTATAGCAGGGCTAACTTGAATGTTGGACTAGGCTGCTCAGGGATGTGGAAAGTTTCCAAGGATGAAGGTCTACCACCTGTCTGATTAGATCCCCACTCCTCACAGCTTCTCTTCTTAAAGCTAAACAAAGCCATTTCATGTGCTTGTATTTACCCAGTGCCTAAATGACCAGTTGATACATAAGTGTCATATGACAAGCATGGTTTTAAACTTGAAGAGGTTAGGCTTGGGACAGATAAAAGGCTGAAATCTTTCATGATGAGGGTGGTGAAATAGTGGATGGATAGGCTAGGCTGCCCATCCCTGCAAGTGTTCAAGGTCATGGGATTTTGAGCAACCTGGTGTGGTTGAAGGGGTCCCTGATCACTGCAGAGGTTGGACTAGAATGACCTTTAAAGGTCCCCTCGAACCTAAACAATTCTGTGATTCCATGAGTCCCTTAGTGAGAAAGTTACATTTGGAAAGAAGTTCCCAGATCTAATCTGGGAACTCAGTGAGTATTTCTGCATAAAAATGGCCCACCTCTTCTGCCTCTTGGAATGAACTTTACTTGCCATTTCCCGTGGTATAAGACCTCTTAAGCTCTGATTTTTTTTTTAGGTCTAACAGATTTTTAAATAATTTTTTAATCATTTCACAAGCCTGGATGCTCCTAGCATAATTTTGAGATTTCGTGGAGGAGGGTTCCTTGCATTTAATGAGAGAACAGGAAAATGCAATTGAGTGTGCACACTTCATGCAGGCTGAATGGGTTAGCCATAAGGAATCACATATCACTGCAGCACAGAAATACTAGTGTGTACTCTCACTGGGCATTAATGCTTTCCAGCTGCTGCTGCCTCACGACACCTCAGAACCGCTGTCTGCCTCAAGTAGCAGCAAACTGTGTACGTTTCCTTGTGTCAGGCTTGGTTCTAGGAATTGGCATCAGGACCTAGGGCATCACTAAGTCACGTAATGTCGGCAACAAATGGTTGGGAAGCTGTTTTATGATCTGGAAATGGCTGCAGTGAAGGGATTTCTCTTTGTTTTGAGCTGTTGTCTAGATGACATCTTTCTGAATAAAAACTCTGAGATGCTGGATTTCTGTAAAGGGGTGAAATGTAACTTCCATCTGTTCATAGTGCCCGCCAGCAAAAGGGGTCTATTAAAGTGATAAAATCAAGTTCTGCTGCACAAAAGAGCCCAGAATGACTTCCATCACTGTCCTTTTGCAGGCATTTTGCATGTCTCTCTTCTAAATACATGTGCCCAGGCGTGCCAGCTGTGATGAGCACCTTACTTGCCAATATCAATGCTTATTATGCACACACCACTGCCTCCACAAATGTGTCTGCTTCGGACCGCTTTGCAGCCTCCAATTTTGGGGTAGGTTTGTATGTTAGGTGATGTTGCAATTGGAGTTCTTTAATTTGCCTACAGTGCTTCCACCCTTCAGTAAATAACTTGTTCTGTTTAAGGAACATTAAATTTGTGAAGACTTGGAAGCAGTGGAACTCGTTTTACACCAGACAAAGAGCATGGGTTTATTGTCTTCATCATCACATATTTCAGATATCAATCAGTGTAATGCATTGTGATGTTTATTCTTTGTGTTCACATTACTGTGGAGCACAGATGGTATGGAATGAGCAAACAATACTAACTCTGCACGTTAGTGGTGTTGGTAAAATATACCATGTGATCTGGTAATTTCAGAACTTTGTTTTTAAAAACAGCAACTGCTTTAAGGAAAAAAAAAAAGCACCACCACAAAAGAAGTCTATCCCCTTAATGGTTAAAATGTTTTGTATGTAACTTGTGGTGGAGTTGAGCATGCTGAAAAAGTATTTGGAAAAGCTCATCAGATTGATTCCCATCAGATTGAGAATGTATTAATAGATTGAGGAGTTGTTCACAATGCCAAATCAGAATTCAGTGGAGAGACCTGACCTCAAGAAATTATGGCACAAGAAGCCTGTGTAGTACTTGTCACTTACCTAGATAAGATCATAGAGCTGTATCGTGCTCTGAATTAGACGCTTTTCTGCTTGTAATTTATTAATCTCTGAATAAGTATTTTCTCTCAAATACAAGTTTGGTGTAAATTGCAGATGGAAAGTCAGAGAGGTTTCTGTTCTGCCTCTACTTCTGAGTGACAATGGCGTGTTTTTTCTGACAATTCTGATGTTTCGCAGACTTCAGAAATAATTACAGTTTAAAAGTAAATCCAGGAATCGAAAGAAAATAGTGTTTGCACAATGCCATGTATCCATACTACTTTCTCCTGCTCCCATGAGATCTGACACTGATTACCTGATACCCTGCTGCTTACTCTGAACATGGATTGGACAGTGGTGATACGTGAATGTTTATTGGTGTTTTCTCCTCAACAGAAAGAACGATTTGTGAAACTTCTGGATCAGCTTCATAATTCACTTCGGATTGATCTCTCAATGTACAGGGTGAGTGGGAATAAACAGAATTCTTTCAGGTATTCTGGTGAGCAGAGGGGAAACACACCATTTGGATTTCTCTTACATTTCTAACTTCTTGCATAGTTCGTGTCTTGTGGAATTGTCATGACAAGTTTGTTGCTCAATGTACTGTTTTGTTTTCATCGATGGGTAGATCGTAGACCTGTTTGTTTTCTCCCATTATAACTTTATCAAGATGTCTGGAATAATTTGAGGATTGTGAGCTGTGCTCATTGCTGATACTTGCCGAGAAGTTTCCAATTCAAGTTGGATTGGATTAAATAATTGAATTACTCTTACCAGCTACTTCAGTATCATCTAAAAAGGAAAAATGGGCTTTCTCTCCTCTACTATGACAGAAATATTTTAGAGGACCATGTTGTCACTTATTTTAGGCTTAGAAAACTCGAATCACAATGTATTGTCAGGTTTGAGATACCCCCCACTTCAGCAGATTATGAAGAGATGAGTTTCAAATGTTGCCGTTAGTCCAATGGGCTTCATAAACCCTCCACTTTCTTTCTTTGCTATTCCTGAGTCAATATTGTCTTATCATGTGACTTGACTGGCTTTTTTCCCTTAAATTCCTTGCTCTGTTATTTCAGTTGGTGACTAATTCATTGAAAATTTTGAAAATGGTAGCAGAATGTGAGCTTTGATATTATTTAGTTATCCACTTCTGACTTTAGCATTTAACTGAAATGCAGAAAAACATATAGAGAAGCAAAACATGAGGAGATTAGGAGAAGTGCATTAGGAAGACAAAACAAAAAGGAAGAGGGGCAAGGTGCAAAAGAAGATAAAAGGAACATCGTGTGAAGAGCTATTCTAAAGCTACATTACTAGTAAGAGAACGTCTGAATAGAGCTAACTGATCCACTGAGAGCTGAGAGCTGATAGCTGAGAAAATTATCAACCCATGGCAATAGGAATCTGTAGCAGTGTTGCCTTTTTTGTGTGTTTGGTGTTCAGTAAAAGCTGCTTTCTGGTGGCTAATGCAACTGAACTGTGCACAAACAAGTAAAATATTGCATAAAGGACCAGGAAAGATTTGTGTTATTTAAATAACTTAGGTATAATCTAATTTCCATTATACTTGGAGAAATGGCTGAAACATTACAGGAGAATTTAGTAATTATTTTAAGACCACTAAAGGGCGGGTAAAGTTCTGGGAGAAAAGGTGCTAGTTTGCAGCTTTTCAGACTGGAGATGGCAAATTATATTCATCAAATGGTTTGTATTTAGGTCTTGACCCACGGAAGTCTTTGATTTTGATAAGTACCCTGACATCCAGAGAATCCATGTGTGGACAGCTTAACTCTAAAAGGAGAGTTGTCTCAGAAGGACCATCTACAAATGACTGCAAAGAGCATCAAATTGCCTGCAGTGCTTAGCTGAACTGCAGCAATACTCAATTACTACAGTCAAGAGACAGCATATTTTTTTGCAAGTCATCAGTAAAAAGTGAAAACTGTTCCCCTCTACCCTTTTCACCTTCATATCTAATAATTTTTGAACATGCAGATATGAAGAGACTATCCAGGAGAAAGTTGCCCCTGCTGTTTTACTTGCAGCAAAACCAATCTTGTCAGCTTGAATGTAAGAACGTGCTAGGGAACATGAATGCTGTTAAAGGACACAGGTCCACAGGGGACAGTAGGAATGTAGGAAAGGGCACAGTGCCTGAGATCAGAAAGGGAAGAGTTTTGTGCAAGAAGCAAAGCTTGCTGCATTCAGCATATTTTCATATGTATTTTCATATGGGATCTCACAGGGTTCTGGCTAGTTCCAATACAGTCTTACGGGAATAGTGCTAATTTTTCCTTCTCGGTCTTGTTTATTTCTCTGGAGAGGTGTTGAATATACCACATCCCTTGGTGTCTCAAAAGAGAAGCCAAAAAACAAAGCATTGACTGCAGAAAGGAAAGGGCTCACACAGCCTCAGGCAAAAGGCCAGGGCTGCCAGTGATGAGGCTGTTCCCAGCCTGCTCCTTCTACAGCCAAGGAGACAGCTCCTGCCACCAAGGGCTGTCAGTCTCCTGGCATCCACAGACTTTACATTTATATGAGAAGCTATTTAATTAAGCAAACAGATAAGCTCCTGCAGCAAAAAGGCCTTATTTATTGAGCATTGTTTTGACTGGTACAAGCTTCTTAAGCAGGAAATGTTTCCAAGACAGTTTCCTTATTTAGCACATGCTTGAAGCCTTGCATGGATCTGACTGTGCTTTCCAACAGGATTTCCCTTTTCTGTCAACAGAATAACTTCCCAGCCAGCAGCCGTGAACGGCTGCAGGACCTGAAGTCTACAGTGGATTTGCTGACCAGCATCACCTTTTTCAGGATGAAGGTAGGGATATGGGTGGAGATGGGAATGGCATCTCTGTAGTTTCTTCCCCAAGGAGTTATTTCCCATTTTCAAGCCACTGTTTCTTCTTGTTGTGCTTTAGATACTTAAGGAAAATGTAAGTCATCTGCTGACCATCTATAAACATCCACATTTTGTCTTTACTCCTCTGTATTTTGCATTATGAAGATATAAATTGCTTTTCCCCTATTATTCTTCAGTTAAAAACATGGCACAACCCTCTCCCATCCTCCCTCTCAAAAGAAAAAAGGAGGAAGAAGAATAAAGGAAGTTGTCTAGTTTTAGGAAGATAATAATATAAGGAAGGTTTTTCACTATCTAGTAAATATTTTGGAGTTTTTCTTGTGGAGGATGGGATACTAAAATTGGATAATATCTTTCTGTAGAGATCCAGGAGAGTTGTTACAAAAGCTAATGGGTTTGTTTCGCAGTTAAATTTATTATCCTAGCAATGTGTAATGAGATTACTTTATATTCCTGATTTTTGGCTTCTAAACTTTTCTTAAAATATTATAACGTAATATTGTCAGTTAGTACATGTCACTTAAAATTTTTTATTTTGCCAAAACCAAAGCAAGTATTTAATTTGAGCTACTTCAGGAAGTGCTTAAAATTTTACTCCTAAGCATTAGGGTAAATGATGATTTAGGAGTTTATTTTAAGGGTATTCATTCAGACAGTCTGTCTGTGTTGGAAGCTTGATTTATAGAAATACCCTGAAAAGTTTAGAGGTACTGAAAATACCAAAATTGTCAGCTTATAGTTGTATTTGCAGGGTGATGATTGCCTGTGTGTTTAAAGTACCCCTGCGGCATTTTTCTAAAACAATGTAACAATGACATAATGAAAACAACTGCTGTTGCAAGAGGAGAAGGCCTATCAGTTGGCATGTCCCCAAGGATTCTGGTTGCTTTAAAATGCAATAAAGCTTGTGATGAGAGATGTAGTTAATGAAAGTGTTTTGTATTTAAAGGCAGACGAGTGGTCTTCGGCAGGACTTTCCAGATCAGATGTAAACTCCTTTGCTTGTCTATTGCACATTCTTCCAATGCTGGTGAAGATAAAGCCTGCAGGATTTGTAATAAATTCAGCAGAAACTGTGTGTTTGGCTCAGATTATACACATACCCAGCCACATGATATTTCTGATCTGGGGAATCTTCCTTGGCACATCAAAATCTCTTTTATACTTCAAATGGTCTTGTGGGGAGATAAGTGTTGTCACTGCTTTTTGATGTCTGGGGAGAGTGATCCATTTGTGGTTTCCAGTCACAAGTTGCTGAAAGCAGATCCACCAAGCCCTGAGTGGTTTCCAAAACACTGATTTGTTCTTTCCCTGTTTGATTTATGAATTGTGCTTTGTTTGACTCTCTTTGTTGTCCCCCTGCCAGGTCCAAGAGCTGCAGAGCCCACCCCGAGCCAGCCAGGTGGTGAAGGACTGTGTAAAAGCTTGCCTCAACTCCACCTACGAGTACATTTTCAACAACTGCCATGAGCTGTACAGTCGGGAGTACCAGACAGATCCCGTGAGTAGCTGATAAGCAGGCAGAGATCCAAGTTTTCTGATTTTCTTAAGATAATAACAAGAATGCTAATTGATTTAAAAAGCCAGCACAAACAAAGTTGCATGACTTGTTATCTTCCAAATGCACAGAATTTGTAATCAATTAATTAGCGCTAATTAGTAAGGGGAGGATGACAGTTGTTTTTCGATAACTAATTACGGTGCGTTTTGCCAGCCTCAGCAGCTATTTGTGAAGAGAAGGTTTGATGTAGCTTTGAGCAAGCAAAAGCCCATTACAACAAATGTAGGCTGATCAAGGAATCTGTCATTAGTAGCCCTCAAGCAGTGAGATTTTGCCTCATTTTCCAGTGTCCTGCACTGGGTTTAGGAGATGCCTCTAGACACAAACTCTTCTCAAATGCATGAGAGAACCACTGGCCTCCCTGTGGTAATGCACACGCAACAGGTCAGCGGGGATATAGTCACTGACCAGGTGCCTAAAGAGCAAGTATTTGGACTAGGCTTAGGGCAGATGCAGGTCTCCTGGAGCCTGGCCTGCTTCTGGCATGGTAAATGACAACACAGAGATTAGCTGGGTTTGAGGACACCAGTTAGCAACATGGTTTGGCATGTTACTGTGTTTTGCATTAGATCAGACAAGTTGCCAGCAGTCATTAGTAATACTAAGCTCTGTGGAAGAAAGGGTCCACAGATGACTAGTGTTTGGAGTTTGCATGGTGATCTGTGTTTGCCAGCTTTTTTTTGCCCTTATATTTTATGCTGGTTTTCCAATGGCTTCCTTCTTAGAACAAAACTCAGGACCTTCCTGCCGAGGAACAGGGCCCCAGCATCAGAAACCTTGATTTCTGGCCCAAGCTCATCACTTTGATAGTTTCCATCATAGAAGAAGACAAGAATTCTTATACCCCAGTCCTGAATCAGTAAGAATCCTGTGTGTCATGTGTGGCTAATGCTAGTCTGTGTGTGCTCTGCTTTATTTGTTAAACTGCTTTCTATCTCTTCTGTCATTTGTGCATTTATGGAAGTACTTATCTTGTCTGTCTGTCTTTCTGTCTTATCTGTCTCTGTCTATATAAATAACTTTTTGATTGGGATGGAAGAGTTTCAAAAGGTTCAGTTACGATGGCGTTCGAGCACAAACACCCTGATTATTACAATCCTGAGCTCAGGGAGGCACCTGAAACTGGGGTGAGAGTTCTTTCGATTTTTTCTGATGTTGAGCAGTTCAGGGGTGCATATTAATGCACACAGTGGTGCTGTGGTGCCTTACACTGTGGTTTAGGAATGTGGTGTTCAGTGCAGCACTGGGAGATTGCAGTGGATGGAGTTTGCATAGCATTGGGAAGGACCCTGAAATGGGCTTGTTTAACTGGTGGATATCCCTCCTGCAGTCCCACAGGGCAGAGAGAGACAGAGATCCTACAAGGTATTACACAGAAAGACCTGGATTGTGCTTTAATCATAATTGATTTAACATGATCAGCAATCACCTGTCAGCCTAGTAATCCTCAAAAAGGAGAAAGAAAAAATGGGACAAGGAAGGGGAAAAAGGTGCAAGGGCACTGAGATCACATTCCCAGAATGACTGTGTGTCCCTCGTCTAGGAAAGACATCCAGAACATGTCTTCTTGAGTTAAAACCAACCTTTTGGGTTATTTAACCAACAACCCAAGGGCTGAGTCCAGTCCTTTATCTAGAGTGGAGGATGCATCTGTAATGTTGAGCTTTTCAGCTTGTAGCATAGCTCAGAGCTAAATAAAAAAGAGCCCTTTGTTTCGACACATGCCAAAACCTTTTCAAATGTCCCCTTAGGTTTCCTCAGGAGCTTGCAGTTGGGAAGATCAGTGCAGAGGTGATGTGGAGTCTTTTTGCCCAGGATATGAAATATGCCATGGAAGGTAAGAGAATGTTTCACTGCTGCTAGCTGACTTGTTGCTGATCTCTTGTTCTCCATCCATTTGGTGAAAATGAGGCTTAAGCTCATGAGTAGCACCACTGATGGGAACAGGGATTTCTAGTTGTTTGTTTGTCTGTGCACGGCTGCTTTGTTAGTCAGAACTGAGGCTGAGATCTGCTTGAGCTGTAGACCTCCATGTCAGGCTGTGTTGCAAGCTGTTTATTGACATCCCAGCTGGTTTGAAATGAGCAGTTCTCTTTGGCCTGATAATACGATGGCTTGGATCAGCACCCAGCAGCTGCTTCATTTTTCATTGTGCTGTGGTAGAAAGGGTTGGAGAAGTTGGTGGGCTCTGGGTTGTGCCATGGCTCTAGTTCCCTGCATAATACAGCACAGATTGCCTGAGCCATTGGCAGAAAAATGCTGTTAGAACAATTCCTGCTGCAGACCTCTTAATTTTGAATTAGTCTTTGTGTAATTCCACCTCCTGGTAAGTAAGAAATTTTACTGTTTCTGAGAATTAGTTAGGTGTGCAAAACACAGCAAATATCCGAAAAGGAGTTCTTCTGCTTGCAGTACTCTTCTGATGGTTGGTTTCTGAACTTGATTTTAGTTCTATACATCACAATCTCACCAACTTTTCACAAGCTTCAGAGAGCATCCAGCTCCCACTCTCTCCGCAGGGTTGGGCTTTATGATCAATTTGTAAGGTGAGAATGTGATAAAACAGAAATGCCAGTGCTGTCTATGCCAGTGCATGCTAGCTGTATTTATATTCCAGACCCAAGTCAAGCTACTGCTTTTGGTCACTCACAAAATTCTGCTCAATCCACTTGTCCCCACTTTGATCTGAACTCACTTACAGGAGTGACAGCCAATTAGATGCCTCAGATTGCTAGGAAAAAAATGCTGCCAGTAAGAAATCTGCCTGCATTTTGTTCTTTGGGAACAGTCTGTGAGGTTGCTCTGTAGGTGAAAAAGATTGACTCAATTTATTTTATTAATCTCTTGTCAGTGCAACAGATGTAGAGACTGTGCTGTGGGGGGACACTCTTTGCCAGGTGTAGGCTTGAATCTGACAGGCTGCAGGGGCTGGATGAAATGTTCTCAATTCTGTGTTAGGAACTTTTTATATATGCTTTTGTCCTACAGTGCCTTTGTCTTGTGAGGTCAAGCTCATGTAAGAACAGACACTGGGAAGAAAGACGATGACCTACTAACTATGTTGAAGAGTCTCTTTTATAGTGACTGTCACTACTTGCTCATGTGTTAGAGATAAAGCAATGATGATAATTTCATATTCTCTTTCCCTAGAAACTGTTTGCTCCTGCAAACCATTTTAGCTCCCCTGTCAGTTTTGTCCTTATTTATATAGGAGGGATGGAGCACCTCTCCTGTGAAGAAAGATTGAGAGAATTGGGTTTGTTCAGCCTTTGGGGTGACCTAACTGGGCTACATGAGGGGAGCCTACAAGAACAATGGAGAGGGACTCCTTACAGGAGCCTATAGTGACAGGACAAGGGGGAACGGCTTCAAACTGAAGAAGAATAGATTGAAATTAGGTATTAGGAAANACCCAAGCCACTCTATGGCTCTTTCTATTCCTGTGTGCTCACCTTCAGGAGTTTATAATGCAATTTACTGTCCTCACGTTAGAAGCGTCCTATCTTCCTCCATTATCTGCAACAGTGAGAATTGGATGTCTCCAGATCTAGTTGCTCACCTTCCTTTCCCTGTTGCATCCAAAATGCAGCTGTAAAAGGTCACAGATTGCATGACTGTCAAAGGGGACATGAATTTGAAAGTGTGTGTTTGTTTGTTGTTGTTTGTTTTTTGGGGGGTTTTTTTTGTTTTATTTGGTTGCCAGTGCCCAGATTAGCTTGGCCTCCCAGATTTTCTCTGTTCATGTCTCATACCGTGTTCCCACAGGTGACTCTCGGCTTATTTTACCTTCTCCTGACATCCTTCTGGTCACTTGTCAGCTTTTTAAGACAAGCATTGGTATCACCTCAGTGCATAGCAAATACTTGCCACAAAGAGCATCCCTCTTCTAAATATTTATTGGTGAAGAAACTTGATACAAATGCAGCTGGTGGACAGGAATTTTACATTTTGAACAAAAATTTAAAAACTGCTTGGTAATTTATTTGTAGTCTAACTGTGCAAATTCTGCAGGAGGGTTGAACAGTGGTAGAGTCTGTGTTAGGATGTGTGCCTTCCAAATATATATTCAAGAAATGCTTAGGGTGCAGAATTCTATTTGAGGCAAGTGTGATTCCTCACTGCTTTGCTCTCCAGAAACTTGTGAAGATAACCTTTAGAACAAGCTCTACAATAATTCAGTTACTGGCCTTACTACATATATTTTAAATACAGATGATTGGATTAGCTAACTCCATTTTTTTTAACCTAAGGAAAAAAGGATTAAAGGAAACTGATTAAATGATGTGTAGGATGATAATTAGATTTGCCAGCCTCAACTCTCGGCCCTGTCATCTCTCAGGTTCAGTTGCTGGTTTTTGTACTAAGAGTTTCATATTCCTTTTCCTAGTTTGTGGCATAATGCCTGGGTACATTTATTGTCTGTCTGAGATTTGTGTGCATCAGGAACTCTCTGCATCAAAAGCTAATCTATTTTTTGGACATAGGTGCAAATGAACACAGAGTACAATACTTGCCCCTAACTTTCTTCATGGTGTTTTCCTTATGTTCTGTTCCTAAGTTCTGGATAACATGAGCTCATTCACCTCACCAAGTGGTAAGTTCATGCTCCTTGATAGAGCTTGTAGCTGTGAGTAGACAAAGACTTTAATCTGCTAGCCATAGTTTTAGCACTTTGGATGTAGTGTGTAACACTAGCTTTAGTCTTCTGTAGTTTTTATGCAGCAATAAAGAGACCTGCAGAGAAGACATGAAAGACCATACTGCTGCTGTAGAAATGGAGGGCATGTGCTGTAAGGAGACTTTGGAGTAAGAAAGAGTACAGACCTGGCTGCATGAAACTGCCCCCTCCCTCCTTCCAGCCTGATGCTTCCATGCTGCTTGCCAGTAGGCAGTGTGGAAGAGAGTTGGGAGGCTCAAGGGCAGATGGTTTCTCTGAGCTGGAAAGCAGTGCCTGTCTGCCTGAGTTGTTTTCCTTTTACCCCATCGTGCCTCTCCCAGCCAGCGCTTACCCCTGAATGTACCATGCAGCCTGTGCAGGACAACACACAAATCCTACTTCACACCTAGAATGTTAAGGGCTTCAGATCCAGAATTCATACCGGCATGTGGATGCTGCAGCAGCGTGTCCTTTGGGCACCTTCTGAAGAGCTAGATTGCTATTGTGTAAAATGTTGACTCTAGAAATGAAACGCCTATTCTCTGTATAAATCAGCAGCTGGTAGCAGTAGTCATGGCAGCAGTGTGTTTGACTGCTGGATCTAATGCCTTTGGCTGTCCTGAGACACAGCACAAGCTCCAGGATCTACCCCACTTGTTTTCTCTCTCCCTCAAAGCAGTGACTATGCAAGGCACCATGCACAGCAGAACCAGCATTTCCCTGTTTGCTGGGTCTTTGAGAAGTGTCCCTTGTTCCTCATCAGCCCAAAACAGGTCAGATACCCATGTCCCAGATTTGACTGGCAGGCTCATGTTACCCTGGAGTCACTGTAGGATAGAAGATGATTTTCCAAGACATACGCTTGGCTCCACCCCTGGGACACTGCCTGGTGCTCAAGCAGCTGGATAGCCTCTCTGTGAGCACACTTACTGTAGTTAGTAGTTTTCTCACTGTCCTCTCTGAAACCTCGGTCACCCAGAAAGCACAAACACCCCGAGGAAAGAGGCTTCTGCTCTTCCTTTGCTAGGAACACCTTAAAAGACAGTAATAGAAAATCAACATCATCCTTGACAGCAGCGTTTCATCTTAGTTTGGACACATCAGTATTAGGAGAGCTGCAGATTGGAAACATCTCTGATAGGAAAAGAGACTGAGTAGACTTGGCAGGCAGGATTGAAATAAATCATTCTGCCGCTTTCTCACTTGTAATAAGGAGAAGGGGATCAGAGGCACACACCGGTGCCAGCTGTCTAAAGTGTTGACACTTCAACAGCCCTGGTACCTATTAGAGTTTCTTTACAGAAAATTCTTTACAGAAATTCTTTTACAGAAATTATTTGCTGGAAGTTAACCCATGAAAAATAGGCTAACAATCAAGAAAAAATATCTGTGATTAAAGAGGGTGGTAGAAATCCTGTTCTCTGCCTGAAAAGGAGAACTGGACACATCACTAGAAAGTGTGCTGGTAGGGAGCAGTTCCCTATTAATGTGTTAATAATATGGCCTTGGTGACTCCAAAAGCTTTTCTCCGTAGGAGGCTGTTTGCAGCTGAAACCTGCTAAGGAAGTGTGGGAGACTTAGAGAACTCTGTGGTCTTTTCAGGATAAAACAGCAGTTGCTGCACAGTATCTGTGTGTTGTTCTGCTGCTGCTGCTGCTAAGCTCTTTAAAAGCCAGCAGGTTATAAAGCAGAACAGAAATGTTCTAAGAGTGATGGCTGCCAGGATCCTCACATTACTTTTTCTAAAATGGGTTTTCAATGTATGCCTCTGACTGATGTGTTTCCATGTCACCTTCAGGTGGTCTTAAACATTTCCACTTAACAAAGGAAGCAACTGATCAAAACTTTTTGGGGTCCGTTGAAAGGGGAAGGGCAGATGGTGCCAGCTGGGGATGAGGGAGGTTTGGGTCTTTGTTGGCTTTCTTTGTTCTCCAGGATGTTTGAGCTGTTCATTCTTGTCTTTCCTCTGTCACAAGCCCCTCCTTTCTTTCGAATACGTAAAGTTCTCTTTTATGGTGGTAAGACCTCTCTTTTCTTTTAGTTTCCTATGATTTACCCCTTAGTTTCAAGTGTCTCCTTTAGTGTCTAGATGGCCAGGTAGTCCTAGTAGCTGTACTTGGGTTTATGCTTCTGTGGCTGCTTTGCATCTTCTTCTGCAACTTAGAAGTATTTTAGATGTCCTAGAAAACAGGAAAAGGCTTGAATTGCTTGCTTTTAGTGCATTGTTTAATTTTGAGGAACTAAATCTGATTTAAGTCCTTTTTACATCCAAGTCAGACCTTTCCTCAGCAGGAGCAGCACTTTCCACGTGCAGGAGCAGCAACTGGTGGCAGCACACATCCAAGTTAATGAAGTTATAATTGTCCGTCGGTTTCCTCACTCACTGGGAGCAGAGCAGGCAGAGTTATTGCTCTGTTTGTTTCCAGTTTTAGATCTGTAGAGGGAGTTCTCATTTTCTTCTGCTGTTGCTTGAGGGATAGCAGAGGGTCAGCAGTTCAGGCACTGAGTATACTCCTGCTTTCTTAGTGCTCAAGAAAGATATGAGGCTATTAATGTAAAACAGGAATGGACTTCACACAGCTCCCTGTGGAGTGGACCATAGTACATGTAATTTGTCCATTGAACTGTCACCCCTGAGGATTATGTCTCTCAGATATTGGAAATTTTAATATCTTTAAAACAAAGATTGGATTTTTTTTTCTTTTATTATCTTTCTTTTTTTTTTTCTTGAATTGTGTGGGTCTGTGACGTGAACTAGAAGAAAATCTGCATTACACTGTTACAAAAGCTCGCAAACAAACCACTGGAACATTCAACTGCTTGGCAGTTGACAAGGTTTATGGAAAAATTTTGCATGAACATTACCCTGGATTTTGTGCTTTCAGTTGGATAATTCACACTTTATTTGGACTTTATTCTTATGCGTGTTGATGAAGCTTCAGGAGAGATGTGGCAGTTTTTCACTGTTTTGAATTAGTTGCAAGAATTCACATTTACCTGAAAATTGATAATGCTGTAAGGTAAGCATGCCTGTCAGTTAATAAGCCATTGAAAGGCAAAGTTACATCAGTGATGAAGTTTCCATGTTAAAGGTAGAAAGAAGAGTCTAAAGTCAAATAATGGGATAAAAACCTGAGTCTAAGCCAAAATTATGTATGTTTTAGTATAATGTCTCACATTGTAGTCATGAACTAGCAGCTTGCTGTGGTGCTAGAGTGAACAAAGAAGCTTGGCACAAAGTGTATTCCTGCTGTGAAGCTTGGCAGAAGAAAGAGATGGATATAAACAGGAGGCCCTGGGGAGTGGCAGCACAGAATTGATCACCTGATGATGCAAGGTCACAGTGCAGGCAAAAGCCAGCTGCTGAGTCCTCATATCGTGAAAAAGGAATTAATTTTAATCTCTTCAAGGAGGATTTTGAAAAAAAGCAGTGCAGTAGAAGGATCTGCCTGTGTAAGCACATGAGGAGTGGCTTGGGAGAAACCATTGAGCTACTTTTGGGAGAACTTAACAAGTATTTTAAATACATAATTGTAGGCTGATCAGAGGTGGGAGTTATTTGCTGAAAGATGGTAGTGTGGACGTAGGCTGTGAAGGGCCTTGAGAGTTAAGACATGGACCATACATTTCTCCTGATGAGGAAGGGGAGCAGTGGTTTGCAGAGATGATCTCTGCAGAAATATAGGTCTGATTATGGCCAGTGCTTTGGTGGTGTAGGTGTGCAGGAAGGGTTGTATTGTGGAGGTATGGGCATTATAGGGGGAGAAGCTGCATTTTTCCAGGATTGCCTGGGTACAAGAGCATAAGGAAACCTGGCAAGAGGAAAGAGGCTCAGCAGCAGACCCTGCCTTGTGGAAGAGAAATATCATTAATTTCTCCAAATGGGAGCAGGGAAGGCTTGAGTTCCTGTGTAGCTCATTTGATTTTGCTTAAGTCACACTGTCAAACTCTTGGTGCTTTCTACTCTTGTCTCATAGGAGATGTAGTGTAACATGTCGGTATTGCCTTTGTTTATATCCAGGAATGAACAGATTTGCTCGCCTTGATTTTTCCCCTGCAAAGATGGAGTCTCAACTGTGATATGTTAAATGAAAAGGCCATGAGAGATTGCTCTGTTTTTATTGCTCTGACAACAAAAAAAAGTTCAACAAATGGAAGTACTAATTAGAGCTACAGAAAAAAACTCCAGAGCCCCACTGGTCCCAACCTCCAAGAACTCCTGCTTGCTGCCAAATTCCTGTGTTATGAAGACTTTGTGGCTCTATAGATGCTTCATCCTCAACACCTTTGCATTCTGCAGACGTGCTTCATAAGTCCTTCTTGTGCCTGGTGTGGTGACAGTGGTGAATTCAGACCTAAATGCTCTTTTTTTTCCTTCCTTACAGAGCATGAGAAACACAGACTGTGTAAAAGTGCAGACTATATGAATTTACACTTCAAAGTGAAGTGGCTGTACAACGAATACGTTCGTGATCTGCCTGCCTTCAAGGGAAAAGTGCCTGAATATCCAGCGTGAGTGTTTTATGTTTCCTGTAGAAAATCCCCACTATCTGCCTCCTTTTGTTACCTTGGGGGTAAGGTGGCCATTTGGTTCTCCTGTGGCTGCCTTCAAGAAACATAATTTCTTACCTCCTAATTTTATGTGCTTTTTTGTCCCCTGTGGTGTACTGTGCCGCTGCCCCCCACCCAACTCAGTCCATTATTGAACAATATGTTCCAACCTTGCCAAAGCTTAGCAATGGCATTGACAGACTTTAAGCTGCTCTATGCCTGCAGTGTGGGCAGTTCTTGAATAGAAGATGTGTGCCTAGAGATATGCTTTACGTGTATATACTGTATGTGGATGTCATATGTACACGGACACAACAGGATTTGTAAGTAAAGGCAATGTTTTCTCTTTCTTAGTAAGACTGAGTGGCTTACTTGGAAGCCTCAGATAAGCTGCCGCTCTTGAGCTCTAAACAAGTGTTTGCAACTTCTAACTGTAAAAGAACAACAGTAGATTTCAGACCTGGAGAAGATGTATGAGACCAAAAAGTTGTGAGAAGGTATATGAGACCAAAAAGTTGCCTGAGCAACCTGGAGATAATGCTGTAGCTAGTCCAGCATTTGCCTCATGGAACAGCATGTATCCTGGGTCTTACCAGTGCTTTAACTGGTTTTCAGAAGCTTTCAGTGATGGTTTCTCCACAAGTCCATTTATCCTGTGCTTCACTGTTACTCCTCCACTGGGTTTTGGGGATTTAACATACACACTCCTTTTCACCCCCTCTAAATCTTTCTTGCTTCAGTTTGAGCTTGTTATAGGCTGCGCATAGAGAATAAATAGTTTCTGCTTTACAAGAGTAAAATGCGCTGCTCCTGCTTCTGTATGGTCTTCTACTGGTTCTTGTTTGTTCCTAGCTCTCCTTCTATGTGAGGTTTACTCACCTCTCTCCAGATGATTTGTGTCTGAATATAATACCTGGCCTATAATCAATTAAACATTGATGTTTCATCTAGACCTTGCCTTGCATTGCCTTGCATTGCCTTACATTGCCTTGCAGGCAGTGCTGCCATTCTCATGTGCTGTGTTGACAGCAACCTTTTTTTTTTTCTTTTATTCAGAGATAGTGCTGACTGGTGCTGCTCCCAGTGGGCCACTGGCTGGTGTGCAGGCACCCTCAGCATTGTGTCCCACCACGCTGCTGTTCCATGACTGTTCAGTGCTGTCTAAACGCAGCATTTTGCCCCTCCTGACAAACACATTTTTCCTGGACTGTGTTTCCAGTTTGGCACTTCGAATTCTCTTGCCATGCTGTTTTTCATGCAGTCCCTCAAGCCTGGTGCTAGCTGCATACTAATCAGACTTGAGGCAGTTGGGCATAATTGCTTGGTGTGGGCTGCGGACCTGATTAAGAAATCAGGTCAGCAAGAAACTCAGTGAACAGGGTGCTGGAGTGACAGTCTCAGAAGCCCCATTCTCTTTGCTGTGCCTCTGAGTCAGGGCAGTCTTATGCAAGCCATCAGATATACTTAATCTCTCTTTTTCTCCTGTGTAATCAGGATAATGATGCTTGGTTTTGTTCTGCAGTCTCTTCTGCTCTGCTGGCCTTTGTGGTAGAGCTTCAGTGCTCATGTGCATTTGCAGCCACTGGCTTTGTTACTTAACCCTCGTATTTCAGTACAATAGGCACATTGTCAGACATAGGTGATGTTTATCTCAACAGTAACCTTCACCTGTCACAAAATATCCCCTTGATATCAATTGTCCTTTGATTTATTTCATCACAAGTATTTTTAGCCTCAAAACTTCCTTAAACAAAGGAGTCTGTGCATCAGGTTTGCACATTGGTAAACTCCTTAGATGAAACTAAATTTCTGCTGTCCAGACAATGGTTGGGCTGTCTGTCTACTTGTCAGACAAAAGGCTACCCACAAATTCACTTTTCCAGTTTATAAACTCTGAGAAACTACATTCCTGGTAGCCTTGAGACATGGTTGAACAGAGTGCAGGGTCCAAAGTACTGAAGTTGAAGTTTCTATACTCCCTTTATTTTCTGAAACTCAGAAGCATTTTCTGAAATGGAAGTAGCTATGTAACTGGGGAGTGAATCTTCAAAACTTCTCTGCCAGCTAAAAGCTATGAAGTGTCAGTTCCTGAAAAACATCAGCTTTTTTAGGTGTGTAAATACATGTTCTGTGTTGTGTTTAAATAGTGATCTTAGCATGCAGGTAGCATTGTAGCTGTACTGGAGCCCTACCCCCTCTTTGGTGGGGGAAGATATTCCTTCCTTAGAGATCCTGTCGACTTAGTCTGGCTCTCCTAATCAAACACAGTATTTATTATTTTCCTCATTGGAACCCTGCCTGCCTTCTTACCGCAGCTTTTGCCAAGGCCCAGAGATTGTTCCTTAGATGCCCACAGCAAATGAACAAGATAAACTCACCTGCAAAGTGTGGCCCTGAGGGAGCCAGGCTCGTGGCCAAGCTGAAATGGTGGCCTTATGCGTTACTTCACTGTTGTGCAGCCAACAGAGGTGAACTTACATTTAGTCTGTGTGCTGCTGCCTTTCCCAGCAGGCAGGACTGAAGTGTGTTCTGTGCAGACCTTGTTTGGAGAGTTTGGCTGTGCCATCTGGAGCCAGGCTGTGCTGACCCCTGTGAGCACAGAATGTCTCTGAACCAGCACCATGAGCCGCTGCCGTGTGTGCTGGTGTGTGAGTCATTACAGCGTTTGCTTCCTGACCAATAATTGAAGCAGATGAGGGAGAAGATATTTGCCATATAACAACATTTTGAAGCTATTTCTGCATGAAATCAGATTATTTTTATTCATTTCTGTGCTAGATAATTTTGCGTATTGTTCTGGATATGTTGCCTTTGTAGTCCTTGGAGTCCCCCTGACTTGCTCAGCAGCCCAAGACCTGATATTAAAACATTATAAGGGGTATTTGGCCTAAGATAGTTCTAGGTTTGTGTTACACCTCAAAGCATAGTTTGGCCCTGAATGTACACATGGACTGGAAGTATGTATAAATTATTTTGTATCTCTCAAGTTTTTCAGTCAGCCGGAGGAAAAAACTGAGGCTGGCTTTGCAGGTGTACTTACAGAATTTCCTGATCTAAGTGGTTCATTCAACAACCACAGTAAACCTCTTCATGAAGGTAATGATTTTTTTTTTATGAGAGAGGGAGCAAATACACCACTCCCACCCTGTCAGCAGTACCATTTTCTTTGCCACCTTTGCTTAGACAATTTGGCAAGACAGTTAGGTATACCTAGGCACTTGATTTTGTATAGCAACATATGGTAACCATAAAAATGGGCAGTGTTCTCAACAGCAAATGGCCCTTTCTTGTGAATGCAGTGCAATAAGTAAGGATGAATGATAATCAGGCAGTTGCTCTCCTTCTCAGAGTGAAAACTGTGGCTTCTGGCACAAACGAGTAGTGTTCCCTGCATGCTGACCTGTGACACGTGAAGCAGTCAAAAACTCACTGCCTGGGAACTGTGAAACAGGTGGAAGATGGATAGTTGCTTCCTTGTAAACTGCCTGAGTTCCTTTCTAAGGCTTGATCTGTTTAAAATACACTGTTGCAGTTTAAAAGAAAATGTTGAAAGCTTGAGAAACTTGCAGCAGACTTCAACATATGCTGACTTTTAGGAGCTGAAGTGCCATTCAAAAGGAATTCTTCCAGAATACAGAAAGTCCATATGTCTGTGACAGTGTTCCACTGTTGCTGTCTATAATAAATAGGGTTGCATAGACTGGTTGCTGTTGGCATTTTAACACTGTGTCAGTTACAATTTCCAATATTAGCATTGATGTGCTTTATATTTCAAAGTGTAGAGATTATTTAAGGCTATCTAGTATGCTCTGCCTGTGAATTTGCTCTTGATCTCCCTCTCATGTCTGGCACATGCTTTCATGTTCTTTGCAAACTCAGCCCACAATTAGCACAATCTCTATGAACACAGCTGCCTGTGTAGAGAAGGCTGTACTCTGTAAAGCTCATATAATAATCTTTTGTATGGACTGAATTACACATGGACACTTCTTTCTCTTGTTTGTGAATGCTGTTTAGTAATATTTGAAATTAAGATTTGCTTCAGCTGTGCTGTGTTGGCACTTGCATGCAACAAACTCTAGAGAGACATTTAAATTGGGCTGTAAGTGCTATGTTACTGCTTAAACACAGGCAACAAAAATACACACACCCCCTTTTGTACTGTGTGTGTCCCTCAGAGCAGAGGACAGAGGGACCAGCTGTCAGATCCCATCACTGAAGCTGCTTCTCAGCTTGCCTGTTTTCACACTGCCTATTTGCTACACCCAAGAGAGCAGCAGGACAGGTGCCTGTGGGTGTGAAGGTCTTCCTTGTGCTCTCTGGCATGTGGATGGAAGGGAAAGAAATGACAAAGTGCTTTGAGGTGAAGCAAAGTTAAAGGTGGCTCTCAAGGGGGTAAAAGGGGAAGGTACCAAGAACAGGAAAGAGAAGAAGGACAAAACCAGATCAGAACCAGTCCAAGCGATGGTACAGGCCCTGTTCACCAGTAGCTTGTGTACAGGTGCAGGTATATTTGGAAACTTTGACTGCATGCACAGACAGCAGCATTCAGACATCTGACAGCCTTCACAGGGCTTGCTGGGGTTGGGTTGTTCCTTTTCCTGCTGTAACTTTCAGTCTTTGCTCCCCTGCAGGTGGTTTGAGCAGTTTGTGATGCAGTGGCTGGATGAAAATGAAGATGTTTCCTTAGATTTCCTGCATGGTGCTCTGGAGAGAGATAAAAAAGATGGGGTATGTAGGTCACTCTGAATGTACAATTTGGTGCTACATCATTCAGTGCACAAAACCAAATAAAACACTATAAATTCAGCTGTCTTACAAATGGAGGATGTGGTCCTTTTTGCTTAGCTAAACATCAGGGAAACTCATTTATTTTAGTACTTTGCAGGTCACAGAGAACTTCTTAATAGCAAGATGCATGTCATTCATTTTTGTCTGTTCTGCTGCTGTTAATCTGTCAGCCAGTGGCTTGGTGCTCTCTCAGCTCTCTCTGTTTGGGAGAAGTAATTGAAATTGAAAATAGAGGTACTTTGCATGTACTTAGTCATGCAGTGAGAATGTGACCTTAATCCACTGAGAGACCAATCTTACTCTTAATTTGCTGAGTATTGCCAGTGAAGAGAAGAGCTTTCCTGTTACTCAGTGAGTGTTGGCACTGTAGTCTGTGATAACTCATACAACATTCTGTTTAATAGCTAAATCTTAAAAGAAAATAAATTTAAAATAGCTCTTTACTCTCTTCTCCTTTCCTCATAAACTGACAAGCAAACCATGCATTGCATTAGGGATCTCAGCATCATGGTACGTTTCCCCGGTGCTTGTCATGATCACAGTTAGTGAATGACAGTAAATCTGTAATCCAACCAAAAAGGCTATATATCTCCTCTAGGCCTATTGAAGAGTTTTTGACGAATTCTGAGGAGGATGTATGTTTTGGTAAAGTTAACCCTGCCTTCAGTGTGACAGGTGATGTGAACACCCATGGGTGAGTGTATTTCAGATCTTCCCATTTGACAATGACTCTTTGTACTTCTGTTTTAGTTCCAGCAAACATCTGAGCACGCTCTGTTCTCTTGCTC
>VZTR01010050.1:0-17955 GCA_013400775.1 Chaetops frenatus | reverse complement strand
AGAATGTGATTTGCTGGAGACCTTTAGTTCTTGAAACCAACAGTCCTTATACCAGATGCCCTATCTCTAGAAACATTCAAGGCCAGGTTAGATAGGACTTTGAGCAGCCTGACCTAGTTGAAACACATTTTATGTGTTAACATCTGTTTTCCAAATGCTTAAATAATCAATTGATGCACAGGTATCATATAGCTAGCATTCTTTTAAACCAGAAGAGGGTAGATTTTGGCTAGATAAAAGGAGGACATTTTTTTACAGTGAGAGTGGTGAAGTGCCTTTAAGCAAGATTTCCTGTCACTGGGGTTCATCTTCCCTCTATGTTTCTTCATTGGTTATACAGCTTCAGTAAGGCACAGTGGGGGAAGAAGAGCCCTTAGCCAAGCTCTAGGACATTTGGAGGTGGTACTGGACTAGACTTTGGCAATCTCTAACCTCTAAACAGCTGAGGTCCAGTTTTGTTTATGATCTGATCTGTGCTTACCCCCACATAGATGACTGGGCCCTACCTCTGTAGAGGGACTCTCATCATCTTGGGATTTTGTGATCTTTTGCTCTGGCCAGTCTCTGCTGTCTTCATGTGTATTTAGATGTGAAATCTAAAGGAGTGTTTGGAGACATCCTTGACCCCAGCCCTGTGCAATCTGTTTGAAAGTTCATCCTGTATAAGTGAGTGGCTGCTGTAAGTAAGAGTGAGCTGGTTAGCAAGACATTGTACTCTGAAATGGCTCTTGATGTGGCATCCACTGAAATGCTAGGGTTTCTACTAGGTAATAAACTGGCAAGGAGTCCATCTGTTGTGCCTAGCCTTGGGGTGGTTATGTAAACTTGCTGTGAACTGACTTGACTTGCTCAAAGGAAAAATATGTGAAGCTTGTTTATGACCTTTTTCCCCCCTGCCCCTTTCTTTTCTAACTTTTGCAACCATAGGGCACACAGTTGATTTTCAGTGCTGCTAAGGAACTGGGACACTTGTCAAAGTTGAAGGTATTGTCCTGCATGGCTTGTGTTAATGTCCCTGTGTGTAAGCACGGAAGTGTGGTAGTGCATAGCATGTCTTGTGCTTCCGGTGGTTTGTTGCTGAATGCAGTTGTAGAGAAATGCCTTTAAATGCATTAAATGTGCTTTTAAATGCATTCTACTAACATTAGTATAGTGCTTAACATTAAATCTTATTGTGTGTTTAATCATCAAAGTAGTTCTTCTCTTCTGTATACATGGTGATAAGTCTGGTACATTGACTTAAAATGGAAAAAGTAGATTTCTTAATATCTGGCCAGCTCCTCCATATCCCCATTTATAAAAGGGAGTCCCTAATGGTTGGAAAGACACTTGTGTAAGCTGTGGATGAATTACATGGACTGTTACAAAAATAACTGTTGCTTATGGAAGAGAACCTGTGTCTGTAAATTCCTTCTGCGTGGGCTCCCTTCACAGGCAAGCTGGCATTTAGCATGAAGGCTCTGTTGATGTGTTTTGACAGTGCATGACGTGACAGCGCATGACATGAGCATTATGAAGTGCACGCCACCTCATCATAAGCAAATCAAGCACTAATTCACTGATCACGACAGGAATGGTATTAAAACAGTGGCACCTTACAGCACTCAGATTACACTGTGCTCTGGTTGCACTTGTGCTACAAGACAGGTATTAGTGCAAGTGGAGGAGGAGGTCAAAATCTGAAGTGTCACAGTGCACAGTCTGCTGCAAGAGAGATGGAGCTGGACTCAAGTCCTGTCTCAAAGCATGATCGGGGAAATCTTCCCAGTGCAAAGGACATTCTCCTAAGTGATTATTGCAGCTTCAAAGTGCATTTGTCCGTAGCTATAGCTTTCTGGTTTTGTTTTTCACACTAATACAGCTGTCTTTATACACCTATGTCCCTCGCCCAGCAGATATATTTTCCATGCACATTTATGTGGCCAGTACACAGCTCATTTAAGGCAGTGCTTATTAGCAGTCCAGCTACATTTTGAGGCTGGTACATAGCAGTTAATAGTCACCTGGCATAAACCTCCTAGCGTGGTTCCCCAGGGGAATAGCTGTCACTTGTGCTGAGTGATGGCCTTGTGCACTCCCACAGTCAGGCTGTCATCCCTGGTGACATGGTGGCTCATGAGGATTGTGTTTCCTTCCCTGCTTCCTGTGCTTGCAATTCTGTGTGTTGCTTCCATGGGAAAAACAGGGAGAAAGGAGCTTTGTAGCCAGCCTGGGAGAGTGGCAGCTGAACCGCAGCATCCAAGTGTGATTTCTGTTTCCTGTGAGTTTCCCCTTTCTCTTGCAAAAGCATCAGCAAAGACTCAGGTGGAGAAAGAGAAGCCATTGCTGCCTTTTACATGTACTCCTGATGTCTGAGGGCAGAGCTCTGAATTTACTGTTTCTTCCCCTGGGTCATAAGGACAGTCTGTGAGTTCCTGTGGTTTGCTTGCATTCTTGGGCATGGCCACTGAAATTCACTGTTATCTTTTACTTGTTCCATATTTTCTCATTACTGGAATTCCTAAGCATACACAGGGTGCCTTTTGCCAGGAGTGGGTTGGAAGCTTTGCTGATTTCCGTTGGCTCCTGTCAGGTGAAGGCTGTCCCTCAGCAGTGGCCCATCTTGAGTTACTGTAAAGCTTAACTTTGGTGACTCTGGACTGCATTTTTAGAAATGCACATAATCATGCAAATCAGGCAAGCCCTGGTGTGTGTTCAAGCCTTTATTTGCATATCCACATATAGAACTGCAGCAGTACATGTCCACAGGATTTTGTATGTGGTGAGAGTCATGCTCAAGTGTGAAAGCACCTGAGTTTTGGAGAAACTATAAGGGAAATAACATTGTGTCCAAACATTTCCAGTAGAATAGGAGTATTATAAGAGTGTAAATTGTTTGAGTCCATGTAAGAATCTTGGGTATTATATTTTTTTGTCCTTTCGTTTTTGCAGGCACATACAAGCTGACAGGGAAGGCATGGTTCTCCATACCCCCTCTCTTCTCCATTTTTCAGTTCCACTAAAAGCCTGGGAAAATTATGGAATGGATTTTAAGCTTTATTGGTCTTAAATAGAACAGGGAGAACAGAGCCCTAGAGAATCAGATAACTCAGCTGAAAACTGAGACTGACAGACCTGACAAGCACAGGCTCTCATCCTGATGACAAATCAATTTCACAGTGTATTTTAAAATGCTCAGAAAGCCAACCATAAACCTGGCTCCTTGGTGCCACATATCTGCCTCCCACTTATTATCAAGCTCTTTCTGCTCAGTTTGCTTAATAGCCAGCAACTGGAGCAGGGAGCAGCTCCCTCCTCTACCTTGTGCTGGCCTCAGGGTAAACAGCCAGGCTCTGACCGCACAGTTTCTTCTGAAAATACCTGTGGAGAATACAAGGATGAGTCTGAGAGATCAGGAAAAGTTTGTTGGGTTGTTTGGAGTTTTGTTTTGTTTTGTTTTTTGGGGTTTTTTTTACTTCTTCTGCTTGAACTTGCATAATTATTTGATGTAAATATTTGTTTCTTGCTCCTGGCTGGCAATCTGGGAAGTGCAAGGTAGCACTGTGCACAGTTCATTATAGGAACAGTGTGGGATTTGCAGAGGGCAGGTATACACAGGAATGACAGTCATGGGCTCCTCTCTGAGTAGGTGCAAGTATTACCAGTCCAGTCTCTGGGTTATTTTTACATAATGTGTTGAAGAAAATGACACTGGGAAACTCAGAGAAAGCAGTGATGTGTTGCTGTGCACTGACAGCATGGGCACGGGCGGAGTGGCCGCTCAGCAGGGCTGAATGAGCTCTGTAGGTGTTTGAGAAAAAAGTGCTGGCCACCTGGTTTCTGTGGCAGTTGGGGGAATCTGGTAGGCAGGCCTAGAAAGTCATTTTAGCAGATGTGAAAGTAGCTCTGCCTTGGGAACACAGCTACCCTGACTAAACTGGCCTCTCCTGTGAACGTGGCCTTGGGCTCTGGCTGATTTTGCACTTAATCTGACTGTCAGACAGAGAAAAGAATGCTTTACCCTCTGTGTGCTGAAGTCTCTGTGTACTGAAGCATGAAGCCACATCATCTTCAATTGAATTACCCCCAGCTCACAAAGAAGGAGAGCTATTGCTCCCCTCAGGACAGCATATCACAACAGAAGACACTGCAGCTCACTGAGTACTGTGCCCCTGCACACAGTCCCCAGACCAGGCGCATTCTGTATGGAGGAAGAGGCACATTGAGGCACATCTCCGCTACTCAAGAAAGCAGGGTGAGAACTTGTCTGAGAAACTGACAACTTGAGAGGCATCTTCTGTGCAGTTCAAGGCTGCACTGTGTAAAGTTGATAGCTAGATGTCTGTGAGGAGTGTGGCAAATGCCTGGTGCTGCCCCTAGACTGCAGAGCGCCCTGTCTCCATCAGGCGGGAGATGGATTGCAGTGGGTAATGAATGGGGACAGCACCAGGCAGTGTGAAGAATCAGCAAGCTGCAAGATAGCCAGCAGGTCTGTCCCTGTGAAACGTGCACATGATGCCACACACTAGGTGTGCTTTACACAGAGGCAATTTAGCGGATGTGTCTCCTGGAAAGTGTCCAGGGGGCCTACGACATGTCTAAAGTAGGGATAAATAGCCTTTGCCTGATTTGCCTGTATCTGTTTTATGAATGCCTCAGAAAGCAATCTGAAGTCAGCTGGCCTGACCCTCCAGCTGCTCAGTTAGAATACGAGTTTTCGCAAAGCTTGGACTTGCTAGAATATGCTGTTTTCTCCTGAGACCTAGACTAAGCATCAGAGAGAAAGAGCCTAGTGAAACACCAAAGGATGCCACATCCTTGTAGTCAGCGAGGAGTCTAACAGGAATATGCTTCCGTATGCAGAAAAGGGAATTCTTTCCCAAGTGATTACTGGCTTTTTGTTGTTGGAGTTGTTGGGTCTTCATGGGAACAATGTCTTCTTTTAGTAAACCTATTTTCTTTAGTTTTTCTTCTTTTACACAAATGATGGAATGAATTAGTGATCTTTGTAGTTGGAGGAGTTAAAAAAAGCCACAAATGACAGACATATAACAACGTTGACTAATGCCTAGTTCTCAGAATTCCTTGATTTAGGTGGTATTTAGAGAGTTTTGTTGTGGCTTTTCTAGAATGACAGTGGTGGCAGGCAGGCTTCTGTTTGGCTTTTCTTGAGAGACAAACTGTGATTTTAAACTGTCACTTACCTTTGTCCATTTCTTTCCTTATTTATGTCTTCTGTGCCTGCTAGAAAGAGAAAATTACTTTATTTCCAAGTTAAGCTGTATTAAATGACTCTGAGAGACTCCGTTAAACATTCCTGTAACAGCTGAATTAATGCTGCTGCCACATAGATACAGTGTGAATCCAGAGAAAGTGGTGATCCTGGGGACTCCTTTTCCTTTACCCCCTGACAGTACACTCATGTCAATTACAATGGTTGTTTGCAGGATCATATGGTGAGAGAAGAAACCAGGAGCCTCACTCCAAAGCAGTGTGCTGTTCTGGATCTGGCACTGGATACAATCAAAGTAAGTGATTCCAGTTCTGTCTCTGCTTTTTCCCGTCTCCATCCCCACATCCTCTTTGGGAGCACAGTGCCTGTTCTGGTTCAGGAGATGTCAGGAGTTTGTCCTTGCTGTCACAGTGATAAAGGCTCTAAGTGAATACTGCCATGTTTGTGTACACCTGAAGAGGTTCAGGGGAAGGGCGTGCTGGGAGTCAGCATATTCATCTTTAAGTGCTTTGGAAGAGGAATGCCATGAGCAGTTGGTATCAGCTGGTCTGAGAGCTGGGGTTCTAGTACAGAAGCTGTTCTGTGAATTTTTTCCAGCTGTTTCCTGTCTGTACAAACAACTGCACATACATGCTGGTTGCTGGTTGCAATTCTTGCTCAATACCTTTCCCATTTCATTTTACTCTTAGCAATATTTCCATGCTGGTGGGAATGGTCTGAAGAAAACCTTCTTGGAGAAGAGTCCAGACCTACAGTCACTTCGATATGCTCTCTCCCTCTACACTCAGACCACGGACACTCTCATCAAAACATTTGTCCAGTCTCAGACAGCTCAGGGTAAGACTCTTTTATGTTGGCAGAGTTCAGTGGAGCTCTTGGCTCTGTTCATAATTTCTCTCCCTTGTACTGCCAGTTTGTAGTGTGCTTTTGGCAGTAGCATTTCTGAAAGTGTGGTAGTTCAGAGCTTTGGAAATTCAGAAAGAGGGAAAGGGGGTTATTTCCCACTCCATGACTACATTTGGAGAAAGCAGAAATATGTGAAACATAAGGCCTGGGGTGTTTGTGGTCTTTTTTTCTCTGCAATCTTCACTTAACAGTCACGTTTCATGAATTAATGTGGGTGGGTGGCTTAAGTGAAATTTGAAGTTACTGTACTGAGGCTTGCACGGTGGTGTGAGGCACCATTTCAGCAAGACACCACGGCAGAAACCAGTCAGTGCCTGTGTCACAGGCCAGCTGCTGGCACAGCCCGTGTGGCCCTGACTAAGGCTGAGTGACAGCAGTGTGATGAGTCATGGAGCTACAGGCTGCCCGTGAAGGGAGAAGTCTCTCAGGAGAGCAACAAATGCACTGTTTCGTCTGCAGCCAGTACAGGGTATGTGGGAACTAGATGATTACAGAACACCACAACATAATTAATAAGCTGCTGGGATGGTCACCAAACTGTTCAGTGACTCTCTGAGAAGCCTTATGGCTTAGTGGTGCTGTTTCATTGAATTTGGAGGGGTAAACAGTTAATTTCATTGCTTTCACATGAACATCTCCATATTATCGTACAGAATAATTTGGTCTCTAGTCAAGGACCTTCATTGGCTGACTCTGAGTGTCACTATTCTCAGTAACAGGAGACAGATGCTCCGGAGGGTTGGGTTTAAACCAAAACTGGTATTTTTGTATTTTCAGGCTATTTAATTAAAAGCCTTGCATTAAGCTACTTCATCTCAGCAAAGTCATACAACTCCATGGTGTGTCCTTCTGCAGTCTTTTTGCATGGGATCCTTTTTGTTTCAATCCTTCCAAGCCTAAGACAGCAGGTGGCCGCAGAGACTGTACAAACTCTGCCACCATGTCATCTCCAAGCCCCAGGATCAAGGGGAAAGCACTCCCTAGCTCTCATACTTTCCCACATGTCCAAATGAGGCTGCTTGATACCATTATTCCCCTAGCAGTGTGGAGAGTTCAGGGATTTCGTGAGCAAAACAAGGTTTGTTTCTAAAGAGAAAAGTTTGGTTTAGATTTGAGGGGTTGAATCACCAGAAGAGGAGACTCAGAAGGGACCTGAAACTACCTGAAAGGAGGTTGTGAGGTGGGGGTTGGTCTTTTTTATCATGTCTCAAGTGAAAGGATGAGAGGAAGTGGCCTGAAGTTGTGCCAGGGGAAGTTCAGGTTAGGTATTAGAATTATTTTTTTCATTGCAAAGGTGTCTAGACCTTGGCATAAGTGGTGGAGATGGTGGAGTCACCACCTCTAGAAGTGTACATGAGGTGTCTGAATGTGGCATTTGGGGATATAGTTTAGGGATGATTTTGGTGGTGCTGGGTTGACAGCCAGACCAGATGACCTTGCAGGTCTGTTCCAAACGTAATGGCTCTGTGATTCTGTGATCCCTGCCTTTAGCAGCACAGTCTAGTCTTCATTGGGTTGAAACATACTGCATTAAAACACTGAAATTAAATAAAAAATCAATACCTTTGAGAGAATGGTCCTGTAGCTGTGTCCCAGCAGAGCAACGATGACATCCAGTGGCCAGACAGGTCAAAGACTGCTACATCCACTGGGGACTCCAGGAACCTGGCAGCTGCCATCACTTACACAAACCACCTTTCAATGGGGAACTTGAGTTCACATTTGAGTGCTTACAATCTTTGCTGTTCTGTGCACATATTTCCCATTGTATATGCAAACCACGAATTAATTGAAGCTAGTTTTTTATGTGGATACTGTTAAATTGTCATGATGAGCTAAGATATAAGAAATATATGTGCTGCGCTGATGTTCTGCAGGCTGTACTACAGGTAGGAGTGCTTAAAATTAGAGAAAGAAAGTGCTCCACTGAAGTCACAAAAGTAACAAATTCAAAGCTGAGACGAGAAAGCAGCTTCATGCAATGCATGATTTGACTATAAAACTTAACTGAGGGCAAGTGTTTAGGAGAAACACAAAGATAATGGAACATCATAATTATCTCTCAGAAGCAGGAATATACAGGGTTGCCACAGAAGTGGGTGCATGGGTATTTATGTAGTTTTTAAGAAGCTTAGAAAGAATGAAGCTCTGGCTTTGGGGTATAATATGTACACATTACAAGGTCATCAATTAAATCTCAAAGCTGACTGATGACATTTCTTTGTGACTTAGTTTAAGCCACTGAAATATACTGGGTATGCTAGGCCACTGGTTCCAATCAGTTATCTTGTACATTAGTAGCATTCCTAGCAGGCTTGAGAATTTTGGATCCTGTTTGAGTAATAAAATATTTGAGCTACGCCACCTAATATCTGCAGAATCAGTGCTGGGATATCTCTGAGAGAGGCATGACTCTGATCTCTTGTCTGAGGTGACAGTGACAGGACCCGAGGGAATTGCCTGAAGTTGTGTCAGGAGAGGTTTAGGTGGGATATCAGCAAAAGGTTCTTCCCCAGGGGGCGGCTGGGCACTGGAACAGGCTCCCCAGGGAAGTGGTCACAGCACCAAGCCTGACAGAGCTCAAGAAATATTTGGACAATGTTCTCAGGTACCATCCTCTTGGGATGGTCCTGTTCAGGGCCAGGAGCTGGACTCAAGGACCCTTGTGGGCCACTTCCAACTCTGTATATTCCATGATTCTGTGACTCCCTCCGGGGATTGTGGCTAAGGAAGGATATTAGTTGCTTACCTATCTCATTAGCCATGGCTGGTAGATGGGTTTGAAGAGCTGCAGGTTGGAGGGACAGAAGAGACAGCACCACTGTTCACAGCTGACATCTGCTTACCAGAGCTCTGTGACTGAGGTTTCCCTTTGCATGGGTGCCATGAGCTCATGGGAGGACATGGCTTCATGCAGAACCATTTAAATGCTGTTTGGCTTCTCTTACTTCTCTGCTCAACTGTTGCACTTTCCAGTTTGTGAGTACCTACTCCTTTCATTTCATCACTGAGTAGGATTCTGTGGCACTATGTGCTAAATGCTTGCACTGCAGATTTGGATCAGGGCTGCAGTTTAGTTTTGCCAGCATAAATTCTGTTCTGTTTTAACCCAGACTATGCCTTACTTGCAGACAGCCTTGCTCTCCAAAGCCTGGTGCAGAAGATCTAGGAGGATATTTTGCCTGTTAAGAGCTAGAATATTTGCCTTGTGTTTAAGTGACATTGCTAATTGTGTTGTAATTCATACTCTTCTCTCTTTATCCTGCTTGCTTTCTTGCCTTTTGAATTCATGTCTCAGTGCATGATGGGAAAGGTATAAGGTTTACCGCTAATGAGGACATTCTTCCTGATAAGGGTATGTTCAAGATTAATGTTGTTACCATAACAACATTACCCAACTGCCTTGCTTTTGAAGTCATCTTGCCCATGCTCAGAAACCTTCTCCAGAGTCCTGTTCCCTGTAGTTCCCTTGCAGAAGTGAACTTGCACCAAATGCTTGCATCCCACAGACTGAGCCACAGGTTGTGTGGTTTAGAAGTCTGTACCTTGCCTGACAGCCTGTTCCCAAGCTTGAGATTTATTCATGGGATGTGAAAGTTGTCTTGAAAATGGACTGGGTTTTGGGAGATGCTGCAGACTTGTTCCCCTACCCTTACCATGGGGTGTGTGTTTCAAGTCCTGGGCTTGCGTGCATGTGGTCTGCTGAGAAGGGCTACTGTAATACATGGGAATGTTGGATATCCACCCAAGGTTATGGCCAAGCTTGAACCATCTGGCTTGAAGCGGGGTTATCTAAAGGTCTGGATGCTCAGGAGACCCCTAAATATTAAGTCTTGCAGTGTTTCATCTCTTAATTTATTTTCTGCTGTCCAAAGTTTTTTTATTATCTCAGGTGAAACACATCTATAACCCATTGCACGAGCTCAGTTCTGCAGTTTCACCTTTCAGCATTGCAATACTAATGAGGCTTTCATGTCAAGAATTAAATCTGCTTGTCACTAAATGTACAAGTATGTGTACACACACAGTTGTCCATGCTCAGAATATTTTTTTGTTGGCCATTTTCAGAGTGGTTTTTTGTCTCTGAAAATTTCAGTTCATAGAACAAGATTTTTGTATTAAAAGACAAGAATGAAGGTAGGAAAAAAACTGTAATCTGAATTTTGAACCTTCTTCAAAGGTGATGGGATGATTCTGCTCTCATTCTTCTGAGGCATAGCATCTCCTTTTTAACCTAATAGTTACACTAAAGATCAATAAAGACCTGAATGTTTGGTGGCTGATGTTTCTGTGGATGTGGCCATTACTGTTGGTAATTCTGCCTGTTCCCATGGAAAATGCCAACAGTGTGAGACCCACACCATCAGATGGGTCAGGTCAGTAATTAAGCCTACCAATTTTACAGCTCTGTGCTTATATACAGAAAAAAAAAGCAGTATTGCCCTTCTAAGCAGGGACATTCAAGACCATATTTGTTACAACCTAAAGATGTTTAATGTACTCAGGTCAAGAATGAGAACCTACCCTGAGGTAATAATTTGAGGTTCTGTTTTGGCTGCTCAGATACTTTTACTGGTATATTAATGTGACTTTTCACTGCCTACTGTTCTGTGGCATGTAATTTTCATCAGAGAATTGCACAGGTTAGCTCTCAACCTCTTGCTTTTTTAAACGAGTGTTTTTCCTGCCTGAAGACCATTCTTGTGAAAGTTGACTTGTTAGATCAGTCTAATCAAAATATTTATTTAATGATATCCTTCAAGCTCCTTATCTAGAATTTCAAACAGACCAGTTTTTCACTTAGTAGTGTATCTTACCCTCAAATTTGACAAAATAACTGCTATTCAGAGGTACTCAATTACCCTCTAGGTATCTCAATTACAACAGCATTGCTAATTGTCAAAGTGAGGTCAGGCAATTATCAAAGAAAAAGTCAAATCAATCTCACTCTCTTATCAAAACCTGATTTTCACTTTGCAAAGCAGTCATTTTTTGTAATTTACATGACATCTTGATTTTATTACCCAGAAAAATGTCATTTCCACATGTTACATGATGATAATTGCGATTAAAAGTTTAAGAAGTTGGAAAAAATCGTAATACATGAATTGTAAGGTTCATGAGCTCTCCCTCTTTTACGAACACGTTACCTTTTCCTTCTGAAGCTACATCTTGTTTTCTCCCTGGCTAACTGATAAAGGGAAATAAGTATGCAAATTATGAGTGCTTCTCTCTCATCATTTTTGATGCACAACAAAGAGGGGATTCTCATCATCCTCCAAAGGGAAGGATAAACAGTCAGGATGACAACTTTTAGGTGATGTACAACATGCAGAAACGCTCTTGGAGGGTGAGACTGCACTATGGCTCTGTGCAAATCACTAATACCTATATATTTTTTTCCCCTCTATTTCCTCTGTTGTGTGATGTCCTCTCCTTCTTCTTTTGTTGTTGAGTTTTTTGTCTTCCTTTCTCCCCTGAGCAGACAGGAATGCCAATGCCCACCACTGGAATGCCTGCATGTACACACGGTAGCTTGGCAGGAACCTCTGAAAAATCCTTGTTCCCTGTAAAGGTCCACTGTTGAGCGTTAGATCTTTTCAATTTTTTAGAAATCTTCACTGGTGTTTTCAGTAGGGTGCAATCTTTGGTGGAGTGGAAGAAGTGTTGGTGTTTATGTGTGTTGGGCATGTGAGCCTGATGTTATCTTGCACTACTGTGACATTCTCGGTGCTGGCTGAAAAGCTGGCTCTGGGAAGCGTGCTGTGAAAACACCACATTGTTTTCCTGAGGCCATAAAGACTTGTGCCAGTGACCAGTAATCTATTGTGTGCACGGCGGTGGTGTCCATTTTCTTCCAACAGGCTCTGGTGTGGATGATCCCGTGGGAGAAGTGTCCATCCAGATCGACCTGTACACCCACCCAGGAACTGGGGAGCACAAGGTCACGGTGAAAGGTATGGCAAAGCACGTGCTGCTGCTCAGGCTCGCCGGGGCAAATCTCCAGCTGGCAGTCGGGATATTTCTGTGTCAGCTTGTGGGATCTCAGGCCAGAGTTATTTTCTCTGTTTCACATCAGGGACACATACAGAAACAGCAAATGAGCTTGTCCAGCCAGGGACATGGCAATGCACAGCCCGGTTGTTTATTGGCAGCGATGGATGCAAGTAAACAAAAATCAGATGCTGGCTCTCGCCAGGCGCCACAGTTTAGTCTGTGCTGCAGAGAACAGGGCAGGCTGATCTTGCGAAACTGCTCAGTGTACACCCAGAGATCACAGAGCCAGTGAGAGTTCAGAGGCTCCTCTCTCCCTCCTGAAGGCCACGTTGGTCCCTGAATAGCCACTCTGAAAATAACCAAAGCAGTGATTCATCCCAGGGTTCCTTTTCCTCCTTCGTCTCCTTTGCTTGACTACAGCATACTTAACTACTTTAATTTCCTCTGAAGATTTATATAAACAGTTCTTCAGGCCTCTCTTCTGGTTAAATCTACACTGAAGTGCAAAAGCTGATTTTTCAGAGCTATTTCCTGTGCTTCAGTCTGTTCCCTGCCGTGACCTGAGACAGAATGAGAATTACAAGCTATTAATTCTGGATCCTGGATCCACCCACAGCTCATGGGCTTTGTTTGTCTTACCTGCAGTCCCATTTTTCTTTTCAACAGAGACCTTCTTATTCACCTGCAAAATACCCCATTTTTTTCTTATCCCACATATAATGGTGATGTTAGCATGGAACTTTCAGGGCAGCCTGCCTGGAGCTGCAGGAATGCCTGTTTTCTTGGGCTTATTTTTTGACAATCTGTATGGCAGAAGTTACATACTGTCCCGGACGTTAAATTCCCTTCACAGAACTTAAACTCGATCAAAAAGTCATATCCTTGCGTTACAAAAAAGTACTGCCCATGCGTGTTGTGACACTATCATGTTTTGAGTTAGAAACAAGAAACTGAAAGCAGGGCAGAGCTGAAGGATGTCCAGAGCAGTGAGTGCAAAGGAGTATTTGCTGTAAACCAGGTTGTGACTCTTTATTCCAGTTGTGGCAGCCAACGACCTGAAGTGGCAGACGTCTGGCATGTTCCGTCCATTCGTTGAAATCACCATGATTGGGCCCCACCAGAGTGACAAGAAGAGGAAATTCACAACCAAGTCGAAGAGTAACAACTGGGCTCCAAAATACAATGAAACCTTTCATTTGTAAGTGTGAAAAATATCCTGAGGATCTGACGTGGCAAGTGCAGATGCAGAGGGACAGATAGGGTTTTCCCAGTGTCCCCAGACAGCCTGCTCAGGCTCCAGAAGAGCACATGAACCAGTAGCTTGGTCCTGTCTTGGGTGTCCTGGCAGAAAAGCTGGATTATGGAAGTTTTTGCTGTGGGTGGGATGTTGAGGTCTGTTCTATACCAACAGTGTCCTTTGGCTACCTTCTGAAATGCTCTGTGTGTCCTATGAACACATTTTACTGTGCTCTGTCATTTTAATGAACTTCGTATTTTTATTGGTAGCCTTGAGGCTAAAAGTTCATTTTTATTTATTTCTTAATCTTAATTTGTGTTTTTATCCCAACTTGACCTGTGGGACATGCTTTTGGAACTCGTTTCCAAGGATACAGCCCTTGGAATCACTAGCAAGTTGCACTGCTAAAATTGCAATGTTTATCAGCATTGAGTATTGATTTCTTCTTACTTCATTTTCTTTCGTTATTACAAGGACATAGTCCTTCTTGGGAGGCTTAACAGAGGGAGCTGCAGGCTTGAGCTCTCTCAACTGTACATACAAAAATGACATGAGGAGAACTGACCAGCAAAAGGCTGTAAATGTCTGCGGGAGAAGGGAGAGAAAGAAGTGTTCATATAATTGTTCTGTTCTGTGAGGAAAGGCAGGTTTCCTCTCAGCAAAGAGATTTTGTTCCTTTTATTCTTTTAATTTTAGAAACATCAGAAAGGTTGGAGATTATTTTTATTAGCTTTCACATTAATGGGAGGTCCTGAATCTTTAATAAAGACTTCATCTAATTAAAATAGTAATTCTGAAATGAAGCAACCCTTAGCAGAAGCAGAAATGTTTAAAGTCATTTGAGTTGAAAATCTATTAGCATGGCTTTAGTGTTTCCCACTCCTCTCATTTCACAGTTTAACACACACACACAAACACACGCAAGTTGCAAAGGCAGCTTGAAAGGAGTTGCTTATTTTTTCTTCTTGAGTAACCAGGTTTTCTTTATCGGCTATAAATCGGCAAAAAATGCCCACATGCTGCAGGTTTTACTTCTCTCTTTCTAACCAGGGCTTTCTGTGGAAAGGAGTTTTCTGTGACTTACCAGAGTCCTCCAGTCAGCTGCTGGCACCTTTGTTTTTGCACTCTAGAGACTGTAAGTGAACTTGTGTGTGTTTTTCAGCATCCTGGGGAATGAAGACGGCCCCGATGCCTATGAGCTCCAAGTCTGTGTGAAGGATTACTGCTTTGCCCGGGAGGACCGGGTTTTGGGGATAGCAGTGATGCAGCTCAGAGACATAGCAGACAAAGGAAGCTGTGCTTGCTGGTGCCCCCTCGGGCGCAGGATTCACATGGATGAGACTGGACTCACAATCCTGAGGATTCTCTCTCAGAGAACCAATGATGAAGTTGCCAAGGAATTTGTGAAGCTGAAATCTGAGTCCCGCTCCACAGAGGAAGGCACCTGAGCTGAGCTGTGTAATGTTCCCTTTTCTCTTCTGCCTTGTGCCAATATGTGCAAGTGTTCAACAATTCTCTTTTATTAATTGCAAAAGGTTTTTTTCATGTTGTCTTTGTCAGCTCCGATAGCGCACGTGTGCTGTATAGGAAACAAATCCATCAATCTGATGTGAATTATTTATTTTTTAGTAGCTGGGTAAGACACCGTAGAGAATGAGACAATCTCGTCTTATTTAACATGTAAATTCTGCTTTGTGTATATAAATTATTTTATATTGGAGGCTGGAGTTGCTGGTTTTGTTGATATGCAGCACTGTGATTTTATCCTCTGAATTTGGCAGGCATTAAAAAGGTTCTGCGTAATCACACTACGATGCAAACACACAACTGTGTGGAAATTGGGAGGAGATGATTTGGGGGGCTTGACAAAGCACAGTTATCTCTCATTGAATTCATGTACTGTGGAGCTGCCTGGGGATCTTCTGACACAGATTATGCCAACGTGATATACAGACACCTCAACATCTGCTTAAAAAGGAGGTTGCAGATGGCTCTGAAGATGAATGTATGTCCACGGATGTGCTGCTCTGCCGCGAGCGTGGGCAAGGCCAGGGCCACGAGCCCGGGGTGGGGCCTGAGATCTGGTAGCCAAAAGCTGCAAGGGCAGCACACCAGGAGCAGGCTGCAGCTGTAATTAGCTGGTGTGTCTCGGAGAATACAAATCCCCACGTGCTGCTGGGAGTCCCTGATGGCCGTGGGGGTGCTGTAAGCTGCTCAGCTCCCTAAGGCACGCTCGGGCTGCCATGACCGACGATGGTCGGGGAGGGATCCGCGTTAGAACCGTAGAGTTAGAGCCATGGTGAAATCACATGGCTGCTATGTGCTTTTTCCACTTCAATATTCTTTTGTTAGTGTTTGACAGAGGATTGGATAATTTAATATTGCAGGCTTTCTGTAGCATTTTATTACCCTGGAGTAGCTAAGACCATTCCTCACTATGAACCCAGAAATGATGGCTTTGGTTGGGAGAGAGGAACGCGCCTCCCCCTCTGCAAGCCCTCGGTCTGGAGTGCTGGTCAAAGGGCAGCACCTCCGTTTGCTTCTGATCTTGGAGATGCTGTTGGCTGTGCTGTGGTTGATCCATGCTGATTGTCATTAATCTTATAATACCATTGACAATACCATTGAAATATTTTTGCACTGTCTTAAAGAAGCATCTTGCTTTTGTTTTCTTAAAAAACAAAACACTGTCCTGAGCAAAGTTAATTGCAGGGAGGTCAGAATTTCTGACTGAAAATTTGTAAGCAGGAAGGTCTGGAGTGGTGATTGCACCCAAGGCATGTTTTTTGGAGGGTTTTTATTGGGGATATTTTTGCTTTTCCAGCTGCCCTTGTGCTCTGGAAAAGTGCAGCTGGAACAAGCCAGTCCTTGCCCATAAAGTACTGTAATACTGTCAATAAATTCAAGGACTGCATATTGAATGACTTTTTTTTTCCTTTCTATTTTCTCTGACACTTGTGTAGCTGTATGATGTGACTCCTGTATTTCATGGGCCTGCTTGTAGAGTTCTGAGACAGCACATCTGCTTTGTTCTTGTCCATGGTGTGTTATAATAATGCTCTTCAAAACTCCACACTATTTGTCATGATTTTGAATCATTGTACGTGCCATTGTTATGAGAACTGTTAGTATGGTCTTTAATAAACTCTTTTAGCAGCATTTGGAGTTGTCTGTTGGAGCATAACTGTGACTGGGTTTCCTAAACCTTGGAGAGCAGAACCACTGCTGCATCTTTGGAAAATATTCAGGTTTAGTACATAGATTTCTTTAGTGCTTTAGATGCCTGGCAAGGACTGTGAGTCAGACAATTCCCCCATCCTGCATGGTGCCTCTGTCTGGGACCTCTTTCCCTGAAGTCCTTGACTTCTGATAATACTCTGAGACACCACAGAAAAGCATAAAAAATAGCTTGCTTACTTTTTTTTCTCCTGTCTGGCCTTCAAGTCACATTTCCTTTGTAATCAGGGTAGTCTCCTGAAGCTGCTGAATGGGAAGACTCAGATAAGGCAGTTGGATACTTTGCAGATAACAGATAAGGATGCCAAACTTGATTCATAACTTTCTCTCTCTTAGGAACATTAATACTCTGTAGATGGTATGCACAAGAGATGAAAGAATAAGCCTTCTTGATATCAAGTAAACTACTCCCCCTCCTCATTTTTTGGGGATTCTGCCAATTTCCAGCAGACAAGGTCACATAACTCAGAGTCGTATTTCATGATAACGTGGGTCTCTGAATTTCTGAGATCTGAAATGCCATTTTTTCCTTGGTTAACATATGCTTAGCAACAGAGTCACTTGGGAGGCAGTCCTGAAGGGCAAAGGAATCTGAGAACATTGAATATTCTTCAGGAAGTAAATCTTGAAGGCACAAAGCATAGGGGTAGGGCATCTACATGTCCCAAAAGATGATCCAGCAGGGAAGACCAGCCTGGCTCAGCAGAGAGCTTGGGCTGGAACTTGGGGAAGAAAGGGAAGTTTCTGACCTCTGGAAGAAGGAGCCACTTGGGACAGCTACAAGGACTTGTTAACTGTGGGATTATGCAGGGAGAACATTGAAAGGGCCAGAGCCCAACTAAAACTTAATCTGGCCACTGCCATATAAGGCAGTTTCTATAAATCAGCAACAGAAGGAGGGCTAAGGACAAGCTCCATCCTTTATTGAGTGTGGTGGACAAAGGCTAGGAAAGGCTGAGGTACTTAATGCCTTCTTTGCCTCAGTCTATAATAGTAACACCAGTTGTTCTCCTGGTACACAGCCCTGTGAGCTGGAAGGCAGGGATGGGGAGCAGAACCCAAAAAGCCCCCCAGATCCAAGGGAAAATGGTCAGTGACCTGCTGCACCACTTGGATGCACACAGGTCTGTGGGCCAGATGGGATCCACCTGGGGGCACTGAGGGAGCTGGAGGAAGTGCTCTCCAGTTCTTTCCATCATTCACCAGCAGCCCTGGCTCACCAGGGAGGTTCCAGTGACTGGAGGTTGGCAAAAACCATCCCCATCTACAAGTAGGGCTGAATGAAAGATCCAGGGAACTGCAGGCCTGGCAGCCTGACCCCAGTGCCATGGGAGGTCATGGAACAGATCATCCTGGGTGCCATCAT
>VZTR01010048.1:41088-54373 GCA_013400775.1 Chaetops frenatus | reverse complement strand
TACTTACACCATGGTAAGTTATTTACTTAATGCACCTTGACAAAGCTATATTTGGTCAAGAGGAAGACCCTCCCAAGCATGCAAAAAGCAATTTCCTTTCAACCACCAGTGGAGTAAAGTCCCCTAGAAATAACTAGGGTCCGGGTTACAAAGCCNGGGTGGCCTCCTGTACTCGCTCTGCCCTTCCCAGCAGGGCATCTGGGTAAGCTTCTTTTTTATTCTGCTAATGGAACCCAGGTCAACTGTATCTTTTTACAGGTCTGTCTGACACTGGACACCTAAGCAAAAAGGCCCAAGCACCCCGGAATCTTAAAATTCAGAATGTGAGAATGGCACAAGTGATCAGATCTTACATGAAGGTCCATCCTTTGACTCACAGAACACCACCATACTGAGCTATTTCCAGAAAAGTCATGAACAGAAGTTTTAAAAGGGAGTGTCTTCATCTCCTGTCATAAGTGCTACTGGACAGCCTCAAGATACCTTCCAAGGAAGAACTGTACTTTTATATTTTAAAGATAAACAGGTCTGACTAACCAGCCAGAAAACTGAAAATGTGTCATCTTGTTCACGAAAATGTTGAATGCTGAGAATACCAAGCCCTACATTTCTTAATCTGCTTCAGCTTTCTTCACCAGCTATTACTATTTAAACCCCTGTAAGACCCCCAGAAAGAAGATAATTTAAAACTCTTTCATTTTATGTGCAGCACATATAATGAAAGGATGACTCATTCACTAAAAAGGCTAAGATCTTCTTGAAAATTTTGTTCTTGTGAATAATCATGAATATTTCACTTTATCTGCCATGAAAAACAGAGACAACAACACTGCCTCCTACTATGGATTTTGAGGCTAGAAAGCACAGTTCATAAATATTTGGCAAGTGCTTAATTTCTGAGGTGCAGGAAACTGGAGAAGCATAAAGTCTTATGTAGACCTTCCCTCCAGAGCAAAATAAGCATTGAAAAGAAGTTATGCACATGTAGCTGTTGCAAAATAAGCAATTGTAGAATTTGGGATATTTCTTTCCACATGAGTATTGAATAATACAGTGACCTCAGGGTATTTTGGTAACCAAGACCACATTCCTTCACAAGTCATCGCAGCAGGTTTTTTTATTAATAATTATATTACAATGTTCATTAAGTTACAGTAACACTGGAAATATCTCTCCCTTGTACACCCTCACTGTTAGATCACCAGTTTGACAGTGAAATATCCCAGTTCCCAAACCAGCTTAGCAATATATGTATTTCAGTAGACATTAAAATTACTTGGTCTTTAACCAGGTCTCTCTGGCTTAACAACAGCCAAAATTTTACAGCAGATGCGTCTGCTATTAGAGATTTCTCTTTGCCAAAGTGTTCTTCTGGCTGGGATCAACCCCTTGGGTGCTGTGCTGGAAAGCTTGCCAAAATTAGGGGGCTCGTACTACATTTGGAACTTTCTGTCTATTCCTTGGTTTCCACTTTTAGTTTGATCTTTTCTCCTGAAAAAGATCAAGGAAATTACAATGAAGTTAAAAAATTACAGCACACAATATTCATGTGACATATTTACATAACAATCATATCTTCTCAGAATGTCAATATTTCCAATGCTGTAAATGTAATTCTGTAGGAGAAGAAAATAGGTAACAAACTTGTTCTCGTGTACATTAAACTATTATATGTCCAATCACTAAATGTAACAATATGGAAAGCAACTGCTATAATAACCTGCACAGTATTTTTTCTTTCTTTTTCTTTTTTTTCTTTGAATGGGGTTCTAATGCAAAGCCTTTTAAATTCTCTACTATTTTTCTTTGCAAAATATTTTCATATTAATATCCTCCACATGTTAGCAAAGGGGTTGTAGGCCTGCACAAAAGAAAGAAAAAGTGACTGATCATATGTTATACAGCCGATCCAAAGCTTACAGAGGTCGATTCAATTCTTTGTTTTGGCTTCTGTTGATTTTGGGATCAGAATATACAGCAGTGTTTGAGAAACCTTAAAAGTTTATTTTAAATAGGAAATGATGAACTGCAAGCCAAACAATTTATTTGTGAAAGAGAGAGAGAAAGAAGAGCAAGTCAGAGATTATTCTTCTTTTCCTGCTGTGGATTGTGGGGAAACAGCTCTAGTCATAGCTTTGTTTGTTTTAAAAATAACTTCATTGCCTATCTGAAAAAAAAAAAAAAAAGATAATGATAATAATACTTAAATAATTGTTATTGTTATTGTTATTCACAAGAAGCAATGCTAAGAATATGAAGACATCTCATACCTTATGAGGCAATAAAAATTGTGAAGTCCTTAACACATGATAGTGTGGTTTTATAATTTAGAATTTCTGTATTTTTGGTAATTCCCATGAAAATAGCAATTTTAGACAACCAAAAGCCCTTTGGCTCATACATATACTTTGAAATCTGAATTTCCATTGCATACTTAATTTATCCCAGCATTCCTTATTGAAAGTATTAAAAACAAGTTAACTGGATCCCACTATCTGTTCAGCTCATCTTCAGAGATTCTGTTCCTCTTTTGCTTTATCTGGCTATATTTTCTGAGACCTGTTTCCCATTAAGTGGAGAGCTCCTGCCTTTGGAACAGCTACTGGAGAGCTTAAAAGTTCATCCCAATGAAGAGTGATTCAAAAGCAGATTCCTGTGTCTTAATGGACTCTTTCTTCCTCTTAAGAAAACAATGGAGCACAGATTTTCTCGTCCCACATCAGACCACTGACACCACATTTTGTCTCTGACAACAGCCAGCTCTGGGTGCATCTGACAAAAACACAGTGGGCAGTCAAAGACACAGAACCTGTTGAGAACTTTCCCCAGACTCCTGCCACCAAGGAGCTGACTTTCATTTCAATGCTTGAGAGGTTTATTCTCTTAACATTATGGCCTACAGTTCCACTGGTTACACATTTTTAAAATACTTTTAATCCAGTTGTTCTCAAATTCATTAGAATTCCCTAACTTCTGTAATATAAGAGGAATCTTAGTTACCTCTTCCAGAAGGTTAAGTGTGTTTTTCTTCAGTCTCATCTTATGTATCTATGTTAACAGGAAACAGGTCTAATCTCTCTGACATTGCATCTCTGTGTGTAATAACACAAAATGTCTTTACAAAAACTGAGAGTATTTCAGCTAGAGGGATTTTATTTATCCAGTGGCAACGCAATCTCTCCCATTTCACAAACTGATTACTAATTCTTACAAGGTTTGTCTGGTATTAGGTGAATGGTTTTCTGAATCAGTTCATTTCCCAGATGGAACTTTCTAAGGTTTTCAGGCATCAGAAGTTTTGATTGATTTTGAATGGTGTCTGTCACCACTTCATTATTTCATGAGCTTTGCCAAATAAACTGTACCTTTCATAAGTCACTTTGTTGATCATTATTGTGTAGCACTTCTCCCCTCAAGAAAACAACGTCTAAACTATATCACATTTCTTTACATTTAATTTTTTTTTTCCCAAAGACACACTCTTTGGCAAAATGAAGGTTATAACTCCTGCATGTGATTTAAAGGATAAACAAAAAGAGGGGGAAAAAAAATCTTCTATTTCAGTAAAATAATTCTGCCAAAGGAAAACCACAGCTAATGTCAGATTAGTATGAAAGCCTTCTTGGGCTACTTGTGCCTTGTCTTTCCTTGAGGCTGCCTTTCACAGTGGGACAGTGGTCTCTCACCAGCAGCCTACCTTCACTTTAACTCCTCATTTTTGAAAAATGTTTCCTCTCCCTGTCCGTAGTAACTTATTCACAGCAATGCATAAATCATGTGGAGTACAGATCTTTAATTTCGTGAGTAACTGCACTGAGAACCTAAAGTGCAAGCTCAGTGCAGGACATCTAACATGACAGACACTTCCAGCAGCATGGAAATTACCCGAGTATCTCCGTATCTATTGCCAAAGAAAATACCTGACTTTTTTTCAAACATTAATATTAATCAGTTTTACAATCTATGTTGCATACCTTAATAAAGGAAAAAAATCCATCACTGTCAATAAATCTATGCCAAAATAATTTATTGGTAGCCTTTCCACATCAAAAGTTGTTGCAGGAAAAATCATCTCCTTGGAGTTACCAAGGTGAAAGCATAGACAGCATTAAGGACATAATGTGTCACAATATCAGCCATGGTTCCTCACAAATACCATCATGTCACAAACTGTATCCCATTCTAATCCCAGGCCAGGCTTGGAGGAAACACCAGTCTCTCAAGGGGACAATTGACACTACGATGTTTAACAGCTATGCAGTTGGATATCTAATGGCTCCCAGCTACTCATTAGGAATGTATATATTTCTCTTCATTTATTATTTATTGAGCATGCATATGTACCCAGAAAGGATAAACACATTTTACTCGAATCCATATTTTAAGGTAGAGTTCCTCAGGATATTACAATGATCACTATCTAGTGTTGGTAGTTGAAATCTGGAAAAAAGTATTAAACTATTAAAACTTCCTCCAGTATTTAACAGTGGATTCAGAGACCTAACTTTACTCTCATTCAGAGGAAAACTGGCCTTAATGTTTCATAGGCTTTTATTTTAGTATAATCTATATTTAAAAGCAAGAAGAAAAAAACAAGTTTTGTTATGATCTGAATTGTAACATACTTTCTAATTTGTTGAAATTAAATTTTAATTTGAAATAATAAAAGAACATTTATTTTTTGTAGATATATTTTTGTTGTGTTTTAAAATAGCAGCTGACTTCATTTTCCATACTTGAACTCTGACCATGGCCACTTTGGAGACTGCACTCAAAATACACATAAACCTGAATCTTAAACAAGCGTTCAGTTATGCACTGGCAAACTTGATTTCCTCACAAATTGCACTGGTTTCTGAAAAACACAGCCAGAACAAAATTAAAATAACAGAAATGGGGATTATTTTAGCAGTACTGCCTTTACAATCAAAATTTTTACAATCTCAATAGTAGAGATTAACATAGTACAAAGTAATGCGCTTGGCCTTATAATAGAAGGGTCATATCTTGGATCATAATCTTCCTTTAGAAGAAAATCCTGCCTCTCAGAAACCAAATATGTAATAACTGTAACTTCATATCTGACTTTTCTGACTAGTCCTGGTTCTCATCATCCCCAAGTTGATATAATGTCTGGTCTTTATTTTCTAAGAAATATATAAATGTTTCAAATTTTGTGGTTCTTCAGAGGAAAAGTGAAATGAAAGAAGTTACATTTTATCTAAAAGTTCTCACCATGAGATATAGTAAAGAATATAGTGAAATTGTTGTCCAAAATTTTTAATAAAGGTTAGTTAGCTTTATGAAAATTAAGTCATATCTCAGAACTGAACCAAAGATTTCATGCCGAGTTCATGGGTAATGCAGTAAAGCCCCTTTTTAATGGCTTACATCTACTTTTATGCAGCAGACTGGATTATAGAAAAGATTTTGTGCAGCTCTAACATTCACTGTTATTTTGTCTTCCAAGATTGAATTACACAGCTGTCAAAAAAATACTGTCCATTCAGCAAAGGTCTGATTTTGGGAGGTAATGGATCCAGTGAAACACTAAATCCAGGTCCACACAGTACTGCACAGTGCTGGTTACACATTTTAGCAGAGCTGGATGAACCCTCATTCCAAGTCACGTCCATCAACAGTCATTGGATTGGGAGCGCGATGGGATAAACACGGGGTTTTTTTTGTAATTTGAGACCACCAAATCCCACACAATTAATGTGTGGCTCATTCAGCTGCCTCTCATCCCAAATCCTTGTCCCAGTGCCTGCACCTTCCTTTTTGTGCTGTGAGGCCTCCACCTCTTCCCTCTTCCTCATGACCTTCCCCTTTGTCTGCCAAAACCCACCACGACCATAGCCACGGCAGCCCACGTGCTCAACAGCTGTGCCCTCGTGCATTTGGCACAATCTGCCAAATATTAATCTCACGGGTTAGTATTTAAGTGTCTGAATGTGCCCCCACACTTCCAGTGTATGTGCAAAACTGAATGTCTTCAGCAGTTATAAAATGGTGTCTTTTACCAGCATGTTGCATTCCTAATGTATGTGCTGCTACTTTCAGCAAGAGAGGATTATTTGCTATGCAGTTTAATAATAAACATTAATACTTTTCAAAGGCAACAGAAACATTGGAATTCTGCTGTACTTTTCCTATGGTTTTGGCTGGCTCTCTGCAATGTAGAGGGTGGCAGAAAATCCTAGCATGCCAGTGGCACTGTAACAATTTCCTCTACAGGAATGGACTTCTACATGAAGTTCTGATGTGGAAGCAGTGACATATTGCAACAAAAACATCATTCTAAAATCAAAATCTGCTGTGCAGGTTGAACTTAGAAGTTAGGAAATTTACTGTTTTTCTAACTTCGTTCCTAGTCACACAAAATATTCTTTGCAAAAAGGACATTGGCAAAAGAGAAACAATGTGCAAGTTTCTGTAAAATATCTTGATGTTAACATGACAACACCTGAAATGACAAGAGTCACAGTTGAAAGTGTGAATCCTATGTAATGAAAATGTAGGTCCAATTAAAAACTGTATCTTTAAGTATAATCAGAGTGATATTTAAGTAATACAGGCGCTTAAATTTTTCAGTCCTCTCCTGATATATTTTTATTTTCCTTTCTATTGTTTTGATTTAAATAATGAAAAAATAATAGACTAAAATTTGTGCTGCTTTTACAGAGAAATTGCCATGTTCAGAAAGTTGTGACTGTGGAGACAGAAAAGTAACAGACATGCAGCAAGACAAAAGAAGCAATTCAAACTCACAGAAGGAAAATGAAGGCAGAAGTATCCCTATAAATTTAATGTTCATCAAATAATGTAAAGAAATGACAGTAGAACAGCCATAGTACCAAAACCCAAAAAAGCAGCAACTGTGAGGAACAGAGAAGATAAAATAAAAAACTCAGTAACATAAAAGCAACCTGTCAACAAACAGTAGAGTGAAATCTGTAGACCAAGTAAACAATTATCTACTTGTACTGCACATTGTACATTTCTTGCACTGCACAACTATTACTTGTACAGTGCAAGAAATAGCTACAGCAATAGTCAGTAATAAAGGTATATAACAAACCACATAGAAAACATAAGAATTTACAGAGGAAAATATTCAGTCTAGGTGTTACTGTCCTGTCTGTCTAAGTATTAAAAAATAGATATTGATGAGCAGAATGCATTTATAAATATCTGAAGATAAACTAGATAGACACAATGGTACACGAGGAAAATTTCCACAAGTTTTAAGAGCAAGGTAGAGCAAGGTAGTTCTGGTAACACAAAAGGGGCATGATGCTGAATAATTCCCCAAAGTTAAAGCAAAATAAAACTAGAATTAAACTAACAAAAAAACCCAAAAAGAAAACAAAAACAAAAACAAAAACAAAGCAAAGCAAAGCAAAGCAAAAACAAAACAAAACAAAAACAAAAACAAAACAAAACAAAACAAAACAAAAAAACAAAAACAAACAAACAAACACAAACAACAAAACCAAACAAAAACAAAACAAAAACAAACAAAAAACCCCAAAACAAAACAAAACCCAAACAAACCCACAACAACAACAACAACAACAACAACAACAAAACATACAAAAAGAGAAAAACTAAGTTAGGTTATCTTCAGCTTGGATTATAAACTAACTGTATTTTTTCAGAAGTATAATCTTGGGCCTACATAGCTGAAGTTTATATAAAGTCAGAATCCAATATTTTATTCTTTCACTGGATCAAGCTGTTACACTCAATTCTCAGCAGCTGCCAGAAGTCTCTGTATATGGTACACTTTGCCTTGGGTTTTTGTTTTGCTTTGCTTTACAGATTTGTAAGTGTTTTCAATAATTTCCTCCTGTGACTTAAGTCTGCTGTCCAGATACACCAGAAATGAGTGAACTCAAAATATTAGGATGTTTTAGTGAATTGCATAAATAAAATAGTTTGCATATAAGGAGCTCTTTTTATAACACAAGCTGTTCCACCTCCTGTTATTATGTTCATATTTCTAAATTCACCAACAGTATGAATAAAATGTTGTGGACTCTGAGAGCTTTTAAGTTTGAGGCATCCAGGAACTCTGAGCCTCAGATGGCTCAGTGATGGATCCAGGCTGTGAAATACACTGGAAAGTGCCTGAATGAAACATGTGCCCTTTGACTTATTTCAAAGGGACAGGGAATATCAGAAATATCTATGCATCACATACAGTGGGGATCTCAGGGGCTACTTGATGGGGATGGGCTATGAGCAGGAGTGGTGAAGACCCTCCAGCCCTCTAAATGAGTCCCAAGCTCCCTTGCAGAAGTATTTTCCCCACCCGGGCCTGGGAGTAATGCACAAAGAATTCCCATCTTTTTCTTTTTGGATGCTCACTAGTGATTTCATCTAACTGGGTGATTCACAGTGACTTTCTTAAGAACTTGATGGAAAAAGAAGTTAGGTCAGACTTAGAATTGTATGGAAATAAACATATTGAACAAACTGGTAAATGGGTTGTGCTAACAGCTCTCCTGAGTAGTGTGACAATGACCTGCTCCCCACATCTCCTGGGAAATGAGTGTAAGGCTTAGAACCATAGAATCATAGAATCACAGAATCATTAAGGCTGGAAAGGACCTGGAACCCAGCACTGCCAAGTTCACCACTAACCCACGTCTTTCAAATACCTCCAGAGATGGTGATTCAACTACTTCCCTGGACAGCCTGTTCCAGTGACTGACAACGGTTTCCACTAAGAAATTTTCCCAATATCTAATCTAAATCTCCCCTGCTGCAACATGAGGCCATTTCCTCTCAACCTATCACTTGTTACTTGGAAGAAGAGACCAACCCTCTCCTCAGTACCATCTCCTTTCAGGAGCCTTCTTTTCTGCAGGTTAAACCACACCAGCTACCTTAGTCACTCCTCATCAGACTTGTGCTCCAGACCCTTCACCAGCTCCATTTCCCTTCTCTGGACAGGCTCCAGCACCTCAATTGTCTTCTTTTAGTTAGGGGCCCAAAACCGAACACAAAATATGAGGAGCAGCCTCACCAGTGCTGAGTACAGAGGAACAGTCACTGCCCTGGTCCTGCTGGCCACACCATTGCTGATACGGGCCAGTATCTTCTTGGCCACCTGGGCACACTCTTGGCTCATGTTCAGCCAGCTGTTGACTTCACTCTTAGATCCACTGATCCCCTCAGCCAGATCTTTGATAAAAACAGGACTGGCCCAAATGCTGAGCCCTGGGGAACATCACCTGTGAGCATCCAGCAGCTGGATGTAACTTTATTCTCCAGTGTTCTCTGGGCCCAGCCATCCAGACAGTTTTTACCCAGCCAACAGTGCACCCACCCAAGCCATGTGAAACAATTTTCTCCAGGAGAATGCTGTAAGAAACAGGCTGTATTTTTGCTACCTTCCTGGAGAAGAAAATCCGGTCACTTTCTGGAGGTGCTGGCTGAACACACACAGTTAAACTGTTTAGGCCGCAGTCCTGACAAGAGTGGTCTATGCATATTGAACTGCAAGTGTGTGCAGTCAGTTTGGAATGTTTGGACATGACAAGAGTTGCAGGAAATGTACAGATCACCTGCAAGGTGTGGAGCAGCATATCTAGCATGTCCTGATCTCGCTTGCTCCTTGCATGTTGTTAACCAGTAAGTGCTCAGAGGTCCAAGGCTGAGTACCCTGGCTGATCCTTTGCCAAAAATCCATGCTCACAGCCAGAGGACTGTAGGCTTTGAGTAAAATGGGGCAGAAATTCTTAGGAAAATTAAGTGCTCCATTTTCTGCTTAAAAATTGCCAAAATGGCTAAATTTTAGAAGTGAGGTAAATGATTAACCCTCTGAGCAGATTTTTTTTCTCTCCATGTCTTTATGTGCCTCTACTGACACAAATACATATATGGTGAACTCTCATACAACACTCCTTGTGTTATCTCAGCACTTCTGTCCTTACAGCCTCTCTATTAATCAGAATAAATGATTTGCGTATGCTTAATATGTTTTATACGTCTGCTCTTTACAGAGTCATGCAGACTCCAGGCAGAGGCAGTGCTGTAGAAGAAAGGCAGACTTGGCTGCAGGTAAACGCACAGAACTGTTTGAGTAGAGCCCTGAAAAGCACACAAACTGCAGACTGAAATGGGAAGAGTAGTTGTAAGGCAAGGATTACAACTTGTGTGTGTATGTGTGAAGAATTTAGCAGTGAGCAGTTGGAATCAAGTTAAAATAGATTTGTAATCCATGGGAAAGAGGGTTTTCTGAATATTGCCACTGTCAGGGAAGAGAAAGGCGTTGAATTGGGAAAGTAGGTGCAGTGTCTGCAAAGAAAGAGACACATCAAAGGACAGCTTTTCTCATTAAAGAGTTGCAGTCTGTGGGACTGAAGTACTTGACATGAGAAAATGGTAGGGAAGGGGCTAAAAAATGTCTGAATTCAAGCTCAGAAAGTTGCATTGGGATGGAACAGGAAAGTGGCACAATGGAGTTTGGTAGGAACAGAGTCAAAAGGTGAATGAGATCATAGAAAAGTTTCTCTTCTAGCTAAAGGTTGTTGCCTTTTATTGAAAAGAATGATAAGCTCTGAAAATCAAGAGGTTTTCTGCTTTTAGACTGAGAACTAAAAAACCGCAGAGCATCTTTAATTATCAATGCTGTATCTGTGCCTTGGCTGATTCATTATCTCCTTGACTGTGTTCAAAACAGTGGCTCACAAAAAGGATCACAAACCCATTAGACTTGAAATGAGAGGGAAAGTTCTTGAATAACTTTCCACATGGGGAACTGAAAATAAGCACCCTAGTGAGTTTTTAGAGGCACTTGATACATTTTTTTTTAACTTTGTGAACACCAGCTTACAACCTTTTTGTTTGAATGGATTCAGTGAGTGTTTTTCTGGATTCAAAAGTACTTTCAGACTCAGATGCCAGTGATCCGTGAGGGTAACCATGCATCAAGCCAAAATTCTGCCAGGCCCATAGAAGCATTAAAGGTCACAAGAAACTAGAAATACATATCAGCTGCCTGTATGGGTTATATCTAAACAGAATAAAAATTTAATCTTTGAAGTAATTTTGGTTCTTGCACTTTTGTAGGAAATTAATGAGATTTTTCATAATAAAACCTGATACTTCTACATGTGCTTAGGTTGCCTTCCTAATCAGAAGAGAAATAAAAAGGAAGGTATCTTCCCACCTTGCCTAGTTCTCCTCATTTCTGGATAAGAGGTATTTTTAAATTCGGGAAAAGGAAGTGTGAATGAGGAGGTTATTCTGAACACAGAAGAGAGCAAGCAAATGTAAACATTATTCTGGAACTTGCCAACATGCATCACCACTTAAATGATTGATGTTACTTCTATGGAGGTGAGCTTCATAAAGGCTCCTTTGTGGTTCATGGGTATGATTTTGTATCAATATCACTGGAAAAAATCAAATTCCAAGACAAGGCTATAATGACCAGCACAAAATCTAAATTAATCATATCTTAGAAAGAAATGTATCACTGATAGCCTAAGTTGTTTAAGTTTGGCTTCAGCAATGTGCTCTTTCAAGACAAGCAGCCTAGGATATCTTGTAAGGTACAATGTGTGTTTAACACTTGCAAAGATACATTGGGGGTAGTGATGTTTAAAGCTCAAGGATGGTCTTGGCTAATAGAACTGTCTCTGTACAGACCTTTCACACAGAAGAGTTATCACAGAACCAGAGAATCACAGAGAGGCCTGGGTTGGAAGTGACTTTAAAGACTATCTATTTCCAACCCCCCTACCATGGGCAGGGACACCTCCTACTAGACCTGGTTGTTTAAAGACCCATCCAAACTGTGTTTGAACACTTACACAGGTGGGGCATCTACAGCTTCATTGGGCAACCTCTTCCAGTATCTCACCACTCTCTCAGTTAAGAATTTCTTCCTAATTTCTTGTATAAACCAGCCCATTTTCAGTTCTTTAGAACTACCATAGCTCTGATTCTGCAGAAGATGAGCACGTTTCAGTTACTAGACTATAGTCTGGCCAAAAGCACTAACACTAACCTTAAATGTCTCCAATTCATTTCAGGGAATTTTTTTCTGGCATGTATCTGAAAGATTTTTTTAAGCACCTGTGTCTTAGCATATATAAGTGAACATATATCTAAGTCTGTTGCTCAATTTGCCAATTCCTTTAGCATGTCATAAACCATGCCAAATAGAGATCCAAATGTCTTCATTTTTTCAAAATTCCCATCAAAGCAAATAGGAAAATATTAGTCTTATAGGTAAGGAGGAACATCAGCATGAATTGTCAATGATGAAATCCAAATACTGGCATCCTGTTGTGTTAGCAGAGCCAAATAAGTGAGCATAAGAAATAAAAAAAGTAAGTCAAACAGTCTTTTTCAATATTTGTCTCCTTTTGCAGTTCAGTTCTTTCAAATTTATATTAGCTTATCCTTTAAAAACCATTCCTGACCACAGCATAGGCATTTTTTCTCTAGATAAAATTAATTCATTCTGAGTGGCATTTCAACAGCTCTTGAGCAGATGTTTTTAGTTTTAAATGGACCCTGCAGACTCAAAACTAATTTGCTGAATTTTTTCACCACAGAAAGGAAGTTAATTGGTGTCTACTACCACATTCCTTTCACCTTCAGTCAACTTACTGTTTTACAGTGTTTGTAGCACCCATGTAACAGCAGTCTCATATTTTTAAAACCTCAAAATCTAGTTACAATTCAGTTTAATATAGTGTATGAAAATTATTGCTTGTAGGGTTTTTTCCTTAGAATATGCTAAACCTTCTATGATATCATTTTATCTGAATGACTAACCAAAAATTTTGGCCTTAAATTTATTCAAAATTTTTTTTTTTCTTTAAAATAAATTAAAGCAACTTCTGCCACAATAAGCCACTGGACATCATATTATTTGCTGCATCAGTAATTATACCTAATATTAAAATAATTGTGTCTATAAATGACCTTTTAAAATATTCTTGAAAAATACATCTGTCCTTCTTTCTAATACATTTACACCAACAAATAGTTCTTTGTTTAATTAACAGAATCCACATATCTACTGATTTATAGGCATTCATTTGACTTTTTGTACAATTGTAGCATCACTGGGTTTCCCTTCACTGAACAGGAACACTGATTTCCAAATCCCAGAAACTCCCAGAAACTTGATTTTCATCCAGAACAAGAATATTTCCTACATTCAGAACCCTCACTGAAGGGAAAAATGAACAAACAAACAAGAAAAACAAAACAAAACAAAACAAAACAAAACAAAACAAAACAAAACAAAACAAAA
>VZTR01010048.1:30037-41064 GCA_013400775.1 Chaetops frenatus | reverse complement strand
CCCTACCCTACCAATTTTCACCTGACTTTTAGCTACAGGTAAGATGATTTAATTTGGCTCTTCTCTGGCCAAGGGGTGGAGACTGCATTCTTCTGATGTGTGATAGGGATGATAAGCCATCACAGTTCTAGAGAATAAACAACACAATGGTCATTGTACTGTGCCTTGCAGATGTACCTACAGCAGAAAATAAAATTCAAATGTCTTTAGAAAGCATAAACCTAATTGGAATAAAACAATCTGCTGGGAATAGCCACCCAGAGTATGAGGCAATGGAGACACAGGATTCCATCAAAATTAATACAACACTTTGGCCAGAGTATCAGGAACTGAGAGAAAGGTCTAAGGAACTGAGCACTACTTTTCCCAGTATAGGTCATTATTGAACGACAGAAAAGCAGAAATTTATACCCTAGTTAATACTAATGCAGTAGATAACACAAATTCTGCTATTCTGTTTAACAGTGTGTGGCACTTCCTCACATTTTCTCTGCATAGGTAGAAAACTAATTGACAATATCAGCATTGAAGCATTACCCAATCTGTTGCAAAGAAGGCTGTAAATCTGATATTAAAAAAAAAAAAAAAAAAAAAAAAAATGAAACAAAACACCAGGATCATGGAAGAAAAGTTTTTAAAAATACAAGCTATGAAAAAAAAACATCAACAACAACAGCAAAGTGTTTTCAGAGAACAAGGATACTTCAAAAATGTTAGAGTAAATGTATGGATATGCATGTAACATAAGGATCTACACTCCATCTATGTTCTTCTTCAGTCTCAGAGTTTTTTATAAAGATATTTCTCCAGTTTCTATAAGTAAAATATTGAGACTCCATAGTTAAAATTCGAGTCTGTATTCTGATAAATTTACTCCAGTTGGAACCTGTCCTGCTTTTCAATTAACTTTCAGTGATTTAAGTGAGACTGTTCATAAGGTAAAGGTGACTGGATCTGGCCCTCTAAAAAGAGAGCCATACTTCCACTTGGGTTGGCAGGTCTTGTTCTGTAAGGACATCAGTGTCTTTTAAAGCAGTATCAAGTAAAACTTGCAGCTCTTCATCAAGTTGCACAGGTTTTCAGGCAGAGATATCCCAAAATGTTTATATATTATTAAGAAAAGGTCTGCTCCATTTTTTCATCTGAGCTAGCCAAACTTCAGCAGCATTTTTGGGAGCTCCAGATGCTGTTATGCCTAAATTTCCAGTGCACTGGGTTCCTGTAACTAGAACGAGCTCAGACATGAGTAACACCTTCCCAGCAGCTTTCTAGTCCACAAGTTTAAAGAAACAACTGCCTCACCTAGCAGCACAGCATACTTTGGTCCAAATACCACTTTTTAAAAAAATATACAAAAGGGCATGGTAATTTTGGCAAGCTTTTTGAGACTCATTGCTCCTGTCAGTTGCAGACTGTGGGACTTCCCAAAGTAAAAACTTCAGCAGCTGAAAGGAGGAATGGCAAAATTCTTAATGAAGATATGAAGGCCTCCACCATTTTAAGAAAGGAATCTTTTTTCTGTTTATCGAAGTTGGAATTAAAACTGATTTAATTAATTTATACACTGGGAAATATATTTCTACTTTATTTAATTTCAGAAGAAAGGACTAAAATAGCAAAAAATATGATCATTGAAGAACAAAAATGAGTGGGTCAGATCCTTTATTCTGATACATTTTATAGTATGCATCTGCTGCATCTGTGTGAAGCCAATTCAGGCTTGTTTCTTTGTCTTCACTGCTCCTTGCCACAACAAAGAGCACCTCACAGGGAAACCTCATAGGATTGAAGAAAACCACTCTTGTACTGAGTTCCAGCAGCATTACCAGTGTATCAAGATGAGCTTTAAGCCACCTGAGTATGTAAATCAAGACAGCAGCATGTGGCTTAACTGCACAGAAAGACCTTGCCAGAAACCTGTAGGTTTGAAAGGTTGCATAGTCTTCCTGAAGCCATAAATACAATTGTAGCAGCCATGTCAATACCACCACATACACCATATCCAGTACCACAACCCTGCATTACTCTGCAGTTTTATTCAGGCATGGATGCTCAGTTGTGTTCATGGAGATTCAGGGTTGTTTATGTGCTCATCGTCTGCTATTTTGTTATAAACCTTAACTTTCTCAAATTTTGTAGCTGGGAGCTGAGTTTTCTTTGTCTTGCAACTCACATTAAAATATGCCCTAAAAATGATATCACTGGAAACATACCTGGTTGGAAAGACCAAAGATTATATAAAACAAGAGCATACTGATATTGTAATCTTCATCCTCGAATTCTCTGCTTGAAAAGTAAAATTCAACGTGTAGTTACTGTCATATTAAAGCAATGCAGTGGGTTTTCCCATTTGATTTTCATTGGAGTTATGATTACAGACCAAAGGTAAGTGCTTTAAAATGTTATAAAATGTATGGGACTTGTTTCTTTGCTTTAAAAAGAAGAGATAGGGGAAGAATATTTTAGAGCAAATGTTGACTAAGTACTTGTATTAATCATAAGATGAGTGTCTTAAATATAACTGAACCTCCAAATCTGTAAAGTTGAGGCAATATGGCAGTGTCTAAAGGAGGAAAAAATTCCATTCACTGTTGTTTTACTGTAAAGGGTGGAATCAATTGTCTATTATTAATAACTGTAAATTTCACTGGTTCTTTGACTTGTAAGTTGTAATCCACACAAATTTTAGTAATGAATGATAACAGAAACCCTCAGTAGAAATGCATGGGATTCCTGGCTTCTGTGTTTCAGAGTTGAGAATTAGGTGTCCTGTAGCAGACTACTTTTATCTCCAAATTACTACACAAAATGGAAAAACACATGTTGAAGGAAACAAGATCATTGAATCATTTATTAAAAAAAAAAGGGGTTGGGGGGAAGCAAGAAGCACAGATTTGTTCATGGTGTCCAATTTTATCCCTGTTAAAGTTCTTTATACTACACACTGTTGGATAAATGCACACAACTTGTTCAGGCTGTCACAGGCCTTATTGACCCATGAAATAAGTTACCCAGCTCAGATCCTGCTCACAGCCCTCATATAAATAATGTTCAGGCTGTCACAGGCCTTATTGACCCATGAAATAAGTTACCCAGCTCAGATCCTGCTCACAGCCCTCATATAAATAATGTTCAGGCTGTCACAGGCCTTATTGACCCATGAAATAAGTTACCCAGCTCAGATCCTGCTCACAGCCCTCATATAAATAATGTTGCAGTCTGCATATATCACACTAATTTAACTAACTTGATGGGAACAACCATCTATTTTGCAGGGGAAGAGTCAATTAATTTTGATTTGTCATGATGCAAGCCTGCAAAAGAAATTAATTAGTCAGAAGGACTAAAGATTCAATGTTCTTCACCATTGTAGCTTAGTAAGTGCCAATTGTTTAATAGCTCACTGAGAAGGAAAGAGGTGCAAAAGCCTGTGGATCCTTCACTTAGTGGAGGAAAGATTTTGTATGTCTGTAAGACACCTTGAGGGACACAGTAACCCTTGAGCATTTCATGGCTTCTGATTCATTGTTAGGAAGATCAAGTCAATGGGGCACATGCTCAGGACCCTCTGTATCTGGCTTGTCCTCACCTATCCCCAACATGGTCATCCCAGGGCACTTTCCTTTACACCTGTCTAACACCTAGCTTCTTACTTTCCTTTTTGGTTCTTCCTTGGGAACAGAGATGATATTTTAAAATTCTTTTGGGTATTTAAAGATGGGTTCTGTCCCTCGCAGATTTTTTAAAACATTTTAGTAAGCTTGGTACCTTGATTTCAAATACAAATGTTTCAATAAGCAGCTGAAAACCTGTGACTATTTGCCTCTGGTTAGCTGGCAAATACTCCTGAGCATCTGCTTCTGCATATGTATCTAAAGATGCAAGTTTTATTATTTTTAAGTGACACCAGCTCTAAACCATACCCTGCTGTGCAACCAGTCCCTATGCTATATAGGTGTGGTATAAATGAAAAAAAAAAAAAAATCTAGAAGTGAACAAGAATTCTCCAGAAAACATGTGCAGCCTTTTATTTCTACAGTGATTTCTCAAAAAAATTCTCCCAGTTCAAACCCTGGCTCCCAGATTTGTTAAACAGCCTATTCCTGGCTGTATGAAACTCCTCAGGCTGCCTCTGATCCCACAGGGCTGCTTCACACAGTGCCCTGATTCTTGGACACTGCTTCAGAAATAAAATATACTGGAAGTCACTTGGGTGGTTACCCAAACTGCACAAAAAATACTAATAAAAGGTGCATTTTGTAGTCCATACTTCCTATAGCCAAAATTGCCTCATCTATTTCTTACTTAATTTTCCCTGGGTCTTTGACTATCACATTTTTTTGGACACAGTCTAGTTAAAAAATTTATTTCTACATTTCTTTTTCCATTAATAAACACTCAAGTCTTCCATACCTTTCATTCTGCAGTGCCAATCATAAGACAACATCCCTTGAATTTTAATTCTGAGGAACTGTGAAGTCAGATCAAAGTCTGTGCACAGAATAGGCATATTTTAGCTCTGGTAAAAAGCTATGTTTAAATGACAGTTCCATTTTTGTGATTTATATGCTCGTATATGCAAAGAGTCAAGTGTAGTATTGTGGATCTTTACTTAATTGCTTTTACAACTTGATTTACTATGGCTCTTAAATTAGTCCAAAGACTGCCTCATCTTTTTAATAAAGAAGTTACAGAGTTTTTTCCAGGCAAATCTGTTCTGGAAATCTGCACCTTTCTTCTTTATTTGTTTTACTGTCACTCAGAGAATGAAAATGTATATAAACAAGACATCCATGAAATTCCATGCATTGATGTCATAACTCCAGGGGCTTTGAATCTTCATATTTGAACAGTTCACTCAGACATCTGACTTGATGGAGCACAGATGTCTATGAAATCACTAAGTTCTTTGGAAGACAGGGCATATTATTGCAGTATTAACATGGAATATGTTTCTGTTTAATATGTGTTCTTGAGATCTAATTCCCAGTGTCATCTAGGATGCTTTCTGCAGATAAACAACAAGTTAATACAGTTCTGCTGGCACTTACAGTCTCAGTCCTAAAGCCAACAAGTGGAATTTATCTAACTAGATAGTTTGTTGTGGATGTTAATAGCCTACATGAATTCAAAATTAGCCAAAAAAATTCATGGAAGAACCCAATCTGGGCTATTAAGTATAAAGCTTAGGAAACTTGATGGTGGTGAGAAAGTATGCTGTTATTTATTCCCTGCTTATACACTTTTTCCTATGCAGCTGTTATTATCACTTACATAAACAGGAAGAAATTAGATCATCTTTAGTCTGATTCATTATGGCTCTTTATATGGACTTATCTATATTTCAGAGAAAGAAATAAAAATTCATAGAAAATGGCTTACTCATATCAGTAGATGAATAGACCTTCCAATGTAATGAAAGCCACACAAGGAATATGAAAATAACACCAAAAAATACTAAAATCAGTGGTAAAAGTCCTTTGGATTTCGGTGAAGACTCAAGTCAGTAAAGACTGAACAATTATATTACTGGAAAAAAAAATCCCAAACTGTCACTACCAAAGATATAATGCAAGTCTAAAACTGCAAACAATTTGCAAATTCCAAAGAAGTTATATTTCTTGCATTGGGTAAGCCTTTTTGTTCCTTATCCTCATTTATGGTATATGAAAATACTCCATTGGCAGCATGCTGAGCTGTCATATACAAAGTTTAATTTGTTAAAATTCTACTCTGTCCTGTGCCCAAGGTGTTTGGAAGGTCGCTTGCTCACTGCTGTGGAAATTCCAATGTCACTACTAAAATCAGAGCTCACTCTCTCTTGTTTAAAGTTCTGTCACAGTTCCTCATATATCGGTACTTCCTGAATTAACAAAAAAGAGAGATCCAGAGTTTCCCATGAAAGTAACTAGGGAAGCATTCCTGACTTCTTCTCCCTCCCTCTCCCTCTGCTACTATTACCTGAACAGATGCGGACTTTATTTTAAGGCAGCCATATTTCTTACCACATCCTGTGGCTGCAGTTTATATTAAATTCCTTTCTTATCTCTCTAATGTCCATTCTAGCTTTATGCCACAGTCTCTTTACAGAAAGAAAGCAAGTGTTGATTAAAGCAGTATAATCAATCATTTATAACCCCTGTAAAAACCAATAAATGCTGATGTGGTCATATGTTTTTTCAAAATACACCTTAATAAGTATATTTAAATCGAAGCCCAGTTAAGGTTAATTTAAAAGATAAATGGTTAGGAATAAATATTAATGTACAAAACCAACCATCATTAGATTGCTGCTTTGCAAAATACACAGAGTTTTCAAAGGTAATTAGTGTCTAGAAGTTTAATAATCCAGCTGCAATTTATTTATGTTAACCAATCTCTTGGGCTTTTAAATTCGAGATACTTTGAAATAAGATCTTAAAAGTCTCCTGAAACTCCTGGTAAATTGTCACAGTTCCTTAAAGTGCTGCACTTAGGTTTCTCGGAGTTCATAAAAAAGTAACAGTTCATTTCTCCTTCTCCTGACTGCAGAAAAATCTGGAAATAAAAATTATAGTGCTCAAAAGCTAGAAGGGGATGAAAAAAAAGCCCAAAATATTTAAACTTTGGATGATATTTAAAGGAATTCCATGATTTGGGAAGTTTGACTCATATTTGTGATTAGTTGTGATGAAGGTAATCACAGATCTTTTTGTGGCTTATCTACTAGTATCACATGTACAAAATGGCATGATTTTACTGTACAGCAGCATAACACACCTTGTTCAGATATGGATTAGCTATGAAGGTGTAAATATTTTAGCACAAATTACAGAGTAGAATATGCAGTTGTAGAGTCTGAAACCATATTGATAGTACATACCCCAGATATGTGGGTTACTACAACTGTTCCCCACTGATTACATTTACACAAAGAATGCTGGTGTGTGCTGTCATCACATCTTTTGTGTTGCTGTAGAGAATACCTTCTCATGTATATTAACTAAGTGATTCTACTTTTTGTCCAGCCTGGACAAGGGAGCCAAAGACTGCAAGTATCCATGAAGGTATTTATCTTGATGTGAGGTGGGGAGGAATCTTTCTAAAAATTAAAAATAACATAGCAATAAAAGTGAAATTTCATCCTGATTTTTAGAGTAAATGAATTCTGAATTTTAATTCTAAACAAAAAACTATGCAAAGATATTTACAAAAACATTCAGTGGACTAAGGAAAATACAAGACAGTATAGCACAACCATATTTGTCTTCACAGAAGTCTAGAGAAATTTTTGTAACATATATTTATGCATAAGGATATCAAAACAGAACTTGGTTCTTTCATTTATTTTAATGTCTTAGCATCACTCTATTCATAACCCTCAATGTGAAATAAATTACAATTTTCCTTCTTTTTTTTCCCTGAGATAAACACAAACATATGGATACATTGTCAGGAAAAGAGATTCATTCTATGGTAGAGACATTAAGAAGATGTAAGTTACATCTGTGCATTCATAGTGGGCTTAAACTAACATTGGCCTTTTTACCTCTCCTCCAAACCAAGATCCAGGAATCACAGATCCCTTTTCTCTGAGGATTTGCATTCAACATGCCATTTGCATTGACCACAGAGGAGGCTGGGCGCCTTACTTTCTTACAGCTAAAGTAAGCTAAATGAGATTAAACATTCCTTCTTTCCAAATACCACATACAAATACACTAATACTTTAAAAAATTAACATTCCAAAGATGTCCTCATCCATGTGTAGTAGATATACTATTTGATAGCAGACATCATAAATCTAGGGATAACTAATTATTCCTTCCCAGGCACTTTAATTGACTGCGGAAGTTATACAGTTTAATATTTTTAGTGGTTTATAGCTCAAAGCAGAGCTTGTTTCTCAGTGATAAACACAGATGTTTCTCGTAAATAAAGTTACAGTAATTAAAATCTGAGTACAGATCAGATTTTTTCTCCGGAGTTAAAAGTAACTGACAATAATGGATTCCATTCAAAAGCACTTCACTGCATTCTGAAGGGCTGCAGAGCCCCAGCCCAACACCTGCTGCCAAGTGCCCAGCTGCTCTTTGAGGTCTGTTGTGTGGGGCACAGCTTACCTGAGACTGCTCCCTGCAGCATGAGGCCTCTCAAGCTCTCTCCTTAGCAAAAATTAGGCTTGTGGCACTTCTTAACTCTGTGCCTTCCCACGAAAATGAAAAGCACAAGCTGATCCCCTCCTTGCTACCTCCTCCAGTGAGTGGGACAAAAGGCAGGGATCAAGAGCCAGAATAAAAAAAAAAATACTGGAAACATCAAGGAGATAAGAAAGAGTAACAGCAACAATGTTAATAACAAAAGAATACAAAAAGTGGGTGATTCATATACAAAAATCGCTCTGTGACTGGAACCCATATGGACCGAGCCTCGATACAATGAAGCACCATTTTCTTCCCAACTGCAAGCCATGTTTCCCTCTTTCCTTAAAGTAAGAATCCCCTCCTTCCATCCTCCAGTCCTGACATGAATGATAGAGAATAACAACCCACACATGCCCACATGGTTCCAGGCTCTGCCACCTCACAACTGCTGCAAAAATTAACTCTGTCCTGGCCAAAAACCAGGGCCATTTGGAAGAATTGCTCACCAACCCTACCAGGTCTGAATGCTATGGATTCTGTTTGAGATCCAAAGAAGTTTTGGGGAACAAAAGTTTAATGCCTTTTTCAAAATACAAGTTAGCCAAATAAAAGCCATAATTTTGCCCTGAAAAATTGCCTTGTTTGTATCCTCAGAAAGTCACTTCTACAATGTGGCTACTGTTACTCATCCAGTCTCACATTTTTCATATGAAACAAATTCTGTCTACCATTTTCTCACATAAGAACAACTTTCTGACTTAACTATAGCTCAAACAAGACCTTCCCAGAGATTTACTGTTAGGGACATCTCGAGTTTTATGATTCACCTACTCAGTTACTTACAATAATCACAATAAAGATTCAGGCTTCACAAGGCTTCCAAATCTTCTCACTTTCACTTTAGATATTGCAAGAAATTAAGTAGAAATCTAAACACCTGCAATGGCTTCCTTGCATCATCCAACTTCAAATCCAATGAAGCCCTTTGCATAGATTAAAAGTGTCTATTCTTATTACTAATTTTTGTGGGCCTTGTATAGCAGTATTCCTGTACCTAAGCACAGCTAGTTGAACAAGTCAAGTGGAAGAAATGAATAAAAGAACCTAATGCCATTTGCAGAAAAGAGTGAGCCAAAGCAAAGCATTCAATAAACTACCTTTCACTAAAAGAGTGTTTAAATGAGCAAAGTTTGAATATAAGAAAAGGAAGACTTCAGAAATTAATTTTGAACCATAACCATGACAAGTAATTAAAATAAAATATTTTTAGGCTTTAATCAATACACTTTCCCATGGAGATGTTAATTATCCCTGATGTTCTTCCTCTACATCATTCCTCAAATACTAGAAGACTGAAACCTCCTATGAGACCAAAACCTCAGCCTAATGTGAAGATTTGGCCCATCCTTCTAAGCCATCTGGTTTGAAATTTTTTTCCACATTTTTTACTACAGACCTCATGATCAATCAGTGTTTCATGGGTACTTCTCGTACTGGCAAGGCAGATAGCCTCCTCTCTTCATATGCTGCCAAACATTTTATCATGCCTTTTCTAATTCACAGTCTTCGGGTAAGGGATTCCTGCTAGTTTGTCTGACCTAGGTAATTTTAAGTTGAGATAACATGCATAACAGGACTGAACTCAGGAATATGTTTGTCATTACCTAGCATGCCCTTTCAGTTTGTGGCTGTAACCATTTTCCAGTAGTGCTCATGTCAGAGAAAGCTGAAAAGCATACTTGTAAAAATATGTGCAGAATTAAAAAAAAAAAAAGAAAAAGAAAAAGAAAAAGCAAAAACCACCCCACCAGATTAAAGAGTGCCAATTAATTCAAACTTCAAAAAAAGTTTCATTACACAGATACATAGAGCTACCTCCAAAAATAACACTTCATGTGGCAGATACATATGTATGTGTAGGACAGAAAACTGGTCAAGAGGAGCTGAGTATAAATGATTAATGCATTTGAGTTTGGCAGGTAGCACATGTCAGTTCTGTAGGCTGTTCAGAGTATCCTGTCTTGTGCTTGAGATGCATTTCCACATACCCCACTTTTTATGGACAAAATTACCTCGTCCTACTTTCAGTCTTTTCCACTACCATAAATAGATATTCATGCACTTCATTTTTCCATTCCATTTTAACAACAGGCAGGTCAGACCTTTCTGACCACTGGAATGGAGTATATTAACAACAACAACATACTAGTTCACTCTGGTTCTGTCCTGCAGCTCTTCCATGAAATATTTAAAGCTAAGAGAATTTTATGGACAGAATATCAATCCTAGTTCTGGATATTTCACTACTGACATGAAAAGTGCCATTGTTTTCCTATAAAATGATGACAGCTATCTAGAAAAATATGGAAATGAGCAGAAATCTCTTCAGATGAAATGAATATTTTTTTTAATTACCAGTCCTATATCGGAAAGCAAGGTATGCAGAGAGTTGTGGGCAATTTACAATTTTTCCACCACAGAGATATCAGTGGGAGTGTTTTTAAACTATTTTGTTCCTCCTAGAGAATTAGCTAGCAATGTAAATCTAGCATGAAAGTTTGTAATATTTGTTCCCAATAATTTAGATATTCTCATTTCATTTTTTTGAAAGTTACCAAAGGATGCCCTGATTAAAAAAAAAAAAAACAGAAAGAATAACTCTCTAATTCACATTTTAAATAGGCAGTTGATTTATTACACCACAATAGTCAAAATGCTGTTTCATTGTTTTTACAGGTTTACAGACTCTGCAGTTGTAGTGGTTACACATTCACCTGCTCGCCTGCTCACACCAGGCGAGAGTGCAGTGTAGTGGTTTCATGAGAATAAGATTAAGAGAAATGCAAAGCAGACCTAAACTTCAAAGATTAAAATAGTTTATTAACAGAACAAAAAAAATATTCA
>VZTR01010048.1:4830-29353 GCA_013400775.1 Chaetops frenatus | reverse complement strand
TACCTTCCCTGCAAACGGAAGTCAAAGAGCGCTTTTAACTTCCCGCTCTTAAAAATGTAAGCTTTGCAAAGACGCCCCCAATGCTCAAGTGGCCACACGAAGTGCCCATCTCAAAACCAGCCAATCTGTGGGCTCTCCACCCCCGCCGGAAACCGTGTCCTGGCGGAAGTAGAAAAACAAAACCCCCCCCAGGAAGGAGAAAAAGGTTGTTGTCCTTTAAACCACAACAGCAGTGATCATTAAAAAAATCAGCAGACACATGAAGAAATAAGCTTTGACATAATGAAAGCATGTCTTGCTGTATATTTTCTCATTTTATTGCAGTAAATCATACTGACCTTTTTGAGGTGCCTGAATTTTTTTGGTTAATACTTTTTCTTTACCCAAGTACTTGCTAGGGTTTTGATTAATATTCTAATTGTTCTCATTTTCTATGGGAAACCCCACATAGATGGAAAAACTAGAGAATGTAAAGGTTTTTTGGTAAAATCACCTACATACTTGGTATTCCTATGACATTTCCAAATTAGCATATTTGCATTTTTACTGTATTTACACTGGGTAAAAACTGTCTGGATGGCTAGGCCCAAGGAGTGGTGTTGAATGGGGTACACCCAGCTGGCAACCAGCCACAAGCGGGTGTTCTCCAGGGCTCAGTCTTTGGGCCAGTCCTGTTTCATATCTCTATCAGCAACCTAGAAGAGGGTATTGAGTGCACCCTCAGTCATTTGGCAGATGACACAAAGTTCTGTGGCATTAACCGGTTGGAGGGCAGGAAGGCTCTGCAGAGATTTCTGGACAGGCTGCACCAGTGGGACCAGGCCAACAGAATGAACTTCAACAAGACCAGGTGCTGAGCTCTGCCCTTGGGTCACAACAACCTCAGGCACCCAAACAGGCTGTTGGGAAGGGTGGCTGGAAATAGGCCCAGTGGAAAAGGACCGGGGAGTGCTGGTCCACAGCAGCTGAACATGAGGCAGCAGTGTGCCCAGGGGGCCAAGAAGGCCAATGGCACCCTGGCCTGAATCAGCAATCGTGTAGCCAGCAGGACCCGGGACTGATTCTTCCCCTGTACTCAGCGCTGGTGAGGACACATCTTGAGTCCTAAGTCCAGTTCTGGGGCCCCTCACTGCAAGAANTTGGAGGGCAGGAAGGCTCTGCAGAGATTTCTGGACAGGCTGCACCAGTGGGACCAGGCCAACAGAATGAACTTCAACAAGACCAGGTGCTGAGCTCTGCCCTTGGGTCACAACAACCTCAGGCACCCAAACAGGCTGTTGGGAAGGGTGGCTGGAAATATGCCCAGTGGAAAAGGACCGGGGAGTGCTGGTCCACAGCAGCTGAACATGAGGCAGCAGTGTGCCCAGGGGGCCAAGAAGGCCAATGGCACCCTGGCCTGAATCAGCAATCGTGTAGCCAGCAGGACCCGGGACTGATTCTTCCCCTGTACTCAGCGCTGGTGAGGACACATCTTGAGTCCTAAGTCCAGTTCTGGGGCCCCTCACTGCAAGAAACTGAGGTGCTGGAGAGTGTCCAGAGAAGGGCAACAGAGCTGGTGAAGGACTTGGACCACAAATCTGATGAGGAGTGGCTGAGGGAGCTGCAGTTGTTTAGCCTGGAGAAGAGAAGGCTCAGCAAGGACTTTATCTCTCTCTACAACCACCTGAAAGGAGGCTCCAGTGTGATGGGGATCAGCCTCTTCTCCCAATTAACAAGCGATGGAACAGGAGGAAATGGCCTCAAATTGTACCAGGAGAGGTTTAGATTGAATATTAGGAAAGATTTCTTCATGGAAACAGTTGTCAAGCACTAGAAAGGGCTCTCCAGGGAAGTGGTGGAGTTACCATCACTGGAGGTATTTAAAAGATGTGGGATGTGGCACTTAGGGACATGATTTGGTGGTGGACTTGGCAGCGCTGAGTTAATGGTTGGACTCCATGATCTTAGAGACCTTTTCCAGCCTAAATTATAAGATGAATATTCTATATTTTATTTCAGTACGATTTAACAGTGATCACCTTTATATATTGAACTGACACAAGAGTAGCTGTATTGAGTTTTTATCAGACTAATTAAGTTTCAATTCTGATTTTGTACATCTGTGTTGACAGTGTGAAGATTTATGTCTAAGTCATAAAATATTTTCAGCTCCTTTAGGATAAAATGCATGACCTTGCATCATGATGATGACCCTGATATTTTTATATCTAATATTTTAGAAAAAACCAAACAAAACAAACTATGATACAAACNAACAAAAAAAAAAAAAAAAAAAAAAAAAGTACGTAAATGCCATAGAATACTAACGTAGTCCCAGTACACTAATATAATCAGAAAACCTTATTTCTGCTTCAGGTTTTTGTATATGGGTCTTGTCTGCAAGAGAGAATTAGAATGTTTGGGAGATTCAAGTCAAATATTAGCATAAAATATTTTCATCCAATAAATGAAATGTGGAGCCCTGGAAGAGGATATCAAAAGAGATTGAGGGCTAGACAAAGCTGTGGCTAACCTCTTGTAATGCTGGTCATTCTAGATTTGTGGTGGCTTGGACTAGGTAACTTCCAGTATTTCCTTCTAACTGACTCTAAAATTAATTTATTTCAGCAAGATCAGCTGCTCTTACTTAAGTGCGTGTCAAGAGCATACTCTCAAGGTCTGATGTCATATAACAGCTTACACTGATTTTCATGCAGATGCAATTTACAATGACTTTGTGTATTTTGTAGAAAAATATCCTTCCTCAAAGTCCTGGCTGACACCAGGTTTCTAAAACCAAATTCTGTTGATTAGATTCAAATAAGACCAGTATTATGATTTGCCATTCAGTTAGTTGAAACACTACAAGTGAATTAATATTAGCTGCTCTGCATTCTTTTCAGCACTCTACTCAAATACTTATGTTGAATGAGATTTTTGTACTCTTGGCTAATGCATCTGATTAGAAATACAAGTATAAAATACACATATGGCTAAGATACCAGCATCATCTGATTAGAACATTAATATGACTGTAGACAATAACAAGGTCTTTTAAACCCAATTACAAAGTACTGCTATTATATCAATTATGGGATTTAAAATGGAATTAATTCAACACTGTATGACTAAGAGATGGGAAGAAAAAAAAAAAAAAGAAAAAGTGAGAGACATCCTAACAGACCTCTATTTTGAAACACATGCTTGTTTCCAGTTTCTTGTACAACACAGGTTCAGGAAATTATTTTATGATCTAATTTCCCCCAACAGCATTTGTTCTGAAGCTAAGTGGTAAGGAGCTCTGTAGTGCCCCATGCTTTACTGATTGCAGCCCTGGTGCTCTGCAACTAATGGGGCCCAGATGGGGCCAAGAAAAAACAAAATGAGCTGCCTGGTAAGGGACTGATTTATAGTCCTACTCATTCTCCTCCCCCTCCAAAACAAACAAAGTTAAGGAAAGGCAAATCTATTTGGCTACCACAGAAATCTCTGGCCCACATGACATGTATACACTCTTAAAAGTCTCAAAATGGAACAAAAAAATGAGACCATCAGATGTGTTCCTCCTGACTATGCAGACTACTTCCTAACTAGCACGCTGATTCTCTCTTAGAGTCATTGCCTTGGAGAAACATCTGGCCTAAGAGGGATGGCAGTCAGGTGAGCTCTGTGTGATATTTCTATTAAATGACATGTATTTTCTGTGTGTATGGTAGGGCTTAGGCTCTCCTAGGACTGTTGTATCTGAAAGGTCTAGTACAGCAGAAGGCCAGCCTGTTTGTGAGTTTCAGTCTGCTCATGCAAACTATCTATACAAATATTGTATACTTGGCATATTATGAGTTACTGGATAATGTGTGAAATTAGGTATGTTTCCTTTAAAATAAATCCCATCTAGATATAGAAATAGATCCTTCATTAATATACAAAACCTCTCTCACACAATTTTTCCCTTTCCACAACCACTTTATTTTTGCACAAAAGAAAAAAAAAAAAAAAAAGGAAGAATTTTTGTTACTGCTAAATAAGACTCTTGTGTAAATCAAATTTTAGAGGGTATGTTTTTTTCATCTGGCTTTCTTCACATTTGTTGTAAAGTCTAGTGGTGATCCAAGAACAATTTCATTCAGATAAACTTGTTTTTTGAAGTTGCAACTCAGCATGATTGCTTTACTATCCCTTCATCTGCAAGCTGGGATAGAGGATTAAATGACATTGTAGTGTTGGACAAAATGACGAGCAAAGAAATACAGTAAACTGTCTTGAGAATAACTATAAATATACTTTCATACCTCCTGACACACCTCCATTAATCATAATAAATCATAGAATAATGCAGTGGTTTATTTTTGGACTCTGAAGGTCATCTCACTCAAACCCCCCTTCCATGGGCAGGGGCAACTTCCCCTGGATCAGGTTGCTCAGGACCCCATCCAATCTGACCTTGAATGCTTCCAGAGATGGGGGATCCACTGCATCTCGAGAAAACCTACTGGTCTTCATTAATATTTCCAATTTTTTTTTTTTTTTAGAAGTTATGGTTTGGACATCAAATGCACATTAAAACATTATTATAGATTCAAAACAGGACTCTAAAAATGGTGGCATCACACCTGCTGTCTCCAATTTCAGTAGTATTTGGAAAAACACATCTCTGATATTGCTGAAGCTAAATGCGGGGCAAGATGTCTCTGACTTCACCAAAATAGTGCCACACAGCATGCTTCTCCCATCTCTATTCTGAATCTGGCTCCTAATTGTTTGCAGAAGCTGCTGACAAGTAGGAAGTGATCGTGAACGCATGCTAGAGTGTCAACTTTAATGTGTTAACTACATTAAATATCTTTCCTGCACAATGTAATCTTTCATTTGTGTACTTTTGTGTGCTGTAATCGTGTTGTTTTGTACAACCTCTTAATCTACCCATGAGTCCTTGCAATAAGCAACAGAATCAGCTGTGGCTTTGTGCACTTTCTCCTAGGAAAATGAGCTCCCTGCTTAGCAAATCCATGATTTTGGAAGAAAGTGGTCCCTTGTAGTACAGGAAATCCGTGTCTGAGCATTACAAGAACAAAAAAGAGAGCTGAGGAAAAAGTTCTTTTTAAGATCATCAACCAAACTAGTAATTTAATGTTGTAAGGAGTTAGCAGCTGGCTGAGGAGCTGTTTAATAATGTTGCAGCAAAGAAAGGTAGAGATGCCCCAAGGATATTCATATTGCCCTTCTATGAGAGTGGAATGACTGGTAGCAAAAGAACTACTGCAATGCAGGGAGAAAGGAATGGCAAGCATGGTCTCCACAAGAATCTCTCCAGTTCCCCAAAGTTATCCAGATGAGGATAGCATCTCACATTGCTATACACCTAAAAGAGCAGGGATTATTTTGTTACTTAACTATGCATTCTGGTTACAAAATTAGATCATGAAATCTTAGGCTTAATATTTCCAGAAGAAGCAAAAGATGCTCTTTGAAAGATATAAGAAGTCTCTGCTGATTGCTTTCTGAAGTGCTACTATCTGACCTCACCAGCCTGATGCTTTTGACACAGAAAGTGGGACCTGAGCCTGCAGCATGGCTGGGTGATTGCTACAGAGCCTGAGGAGTGACAAGACTGACCTGAGGGCCATGGATGGAAAGGGGTTGCATGTGAGAAGCTGGGAGGACAGAGAAAGTTGTATCAGTGAGATCCATCTCACCCAGGAAGTACTCTCTTTCAGCCTCCAGAGTGTGTTGATCTATGTCATGCTCAGGGTCATGGCTTAGTGGTGGACTTGGTACTGTTGGGGTAACAGTTGAACTCAGTGTTCTTAAGGGTCTTTTCCAACCTAAATGATTCTGTGACCAAAATAGTTAAAAGCAGCTGTGTATGGCTTAAAAGGGAACAGCGTAATGTTGCATTTCTACTGACCCCTTGTTTCCTTTAATAGGAAATAAAAAAAACAAATAATCTGGTGACAGAAAATCACAGCTGTCCCCAAAACTTAAAAGAGCAAACCACCAAATGAAGCGTGACAAATTATGTTCGCTGCAGGAGCATCAGTGTTTTTAAGCCCTTGTCCCATTCTCTGGGGCATCTTTAGTAATCTTTGATTAAGATTGACTGCTTTGCAAATAAAAGCAGCTAGAGCCTGATGCCTTCTGTTTGCCCTTCTACATGTAAGGCCAGTAGCAGTTGGTGTAATATTTTGTTTTGCCCTGAGCTGGTTTTGTTTGTGACACAAAAGTGGAAGAGTACTATTAAGGGTGAGCAATCTAGCATGACACTGCTCATCTAAACATTTTCACACTCTACAGGCTATAAATCTATTGATGTTCCTGAGTTTTGTGAATGATTGCTGTGAAAAGTGAAGAATGTCTGCATAATTTTATTTGACACATAAACTACACTATGGGTTCCAAATCTGTCATCGTAGCATTGAAATCCATCCTTGACACTGACTTCTACAAATGCCAGGTCTCACAAGGAGGAAAATATTTTTTTCTGGAAAGCAGTGCAATTTGGCATTATAGGAGACAAGTCTTTGTAGGGCTCTTTGCCAGTCATTAGACTGTGACTGTCAGCTAGATATGTTTCCCATGTGAATAAACTCTCCACAGTGCACTTTTTCCCTACTGGAAGCTCTATGTTTAAACACGAATGCAGAGGGTGATCACATTTCTTTAAAATGGAGATGGAGAAGCTCATGAAGGTTGATGGGGAGGGGATCTGGTTTTCAAGAATTTTAAATTTTCAGATAAAATTTTTAAAAGCATAAAATTTAGCAGGTTTTTTTCTTTCAATAGAGTTTATAGAAATTAATTTCTCTGATCAGAGTACTCAGAAATTAACAAGCACTTATACACAAAGCCAACCTAAAACCTGGATACATTTTGTATTTATATTAAACACTAGCATATCATGATACCTTTCCTTAGAAAGAAACTCTACTGAAAATTAATGCTTTTCATGTAGAATGTAACAAAGAAAACACTGTACCTTAAATAATTTTTGAAGCACTGCATAATTCCAGGGATACCAAGCATTCTCCACTCTCATTGATTTCAAAACCTCAAGGCTTTAGGCCCCAAGTATATTTAAATGGATCCTAAGCTATACAAAAGTTTCATGTCTTTTCTAATGAAAATCTAACTCACTCGTAAACCAATTTAGTGCCAAGCATATCAAAATATGAAGGATTTCCTGTAAGATTTTTGATCCAAAATTGAAATAAATGTCTTTTCTTTGATCCATACTAAGCTTTTGAATGGCAGTTCTCACAGCCTTGACCATGAAAACTATTAAAACTTTATTTCTGTAATTCCAATGTCTTTAACTTTGCCTGCAGGCACGCCAAGTGTGTTAATACAGTAAGCACCTCAGCACGGACTCTGCCCTAAAGACCATTCTACTCTAATTACATAATGACTTTGGAGTGGAAAACAGGCCAGATAGTAAAAAAATTTTGAATCTTGGCTACCAACACACACACAGCTCCCCGAACAGCAAATCTTTGTGCCTGATAGAGTTTAAAAGGCAAGCTGTCCCACCTAGCTCCTTTCCTTTTATTCTTAAATGTAAGTATTTAGTAGCTTGGTTATATGTGTGATTATCTTTCAATTCTGAGTTAAGACCACCTTTCATTAGGGATGTTACTGAGACTGCCATGCATGAAAAGTACCTTATTTTTCCATGGGCTCTGCCAGTTGTTTGAGTCCTTCTGGGTGATTTGGCAAGTTTACCAGAAATTCCAAATCTCAAACTCCTTCGCAAATGCTCAAGTGCTTCTCCAGTTTCTTGCAAAACCTTCTGCTTTTCACTGTGCTCTCACACCACAAAGTTAAAAAGAAAAAGCAGAAAATATATTTTTCATCTTCAAAAACTCAGAAGGCTCTTTTTATATAACTCCAAAATCCCATTGTGGGACACTGGACTCCTGCAGCTATGGCAGGTCTGCTTAGGTCAAACTTGAAGTGGCTGTGCCTGGCTGACAAAGCCAAGTAATTTTTATGAATATAAACATATAATTTTACTATATTATTTCTTTAGTATGTTTATTTGTGTGCAGTTACACATATTAGATGGTAGTTATCTGAACTGAGGCTGAATTCCAGCATCTCCTCTCTTCTTTCTGACTTATAACTTCCCCAAACAATTTTCTGTTTGACCTAATTTTTCTCACATGTATTAATCCATGGATACTTAGCAGAAAGAAAATTACTTTAAAAATTCCCAAGTTGTGAGCTTTTCTGCATTCAATAAATTGTTAAGGGATGTTTACTATTCATTAACAGCTTCTCATTTATGTGCTGCTTATTCCTTCTTCCTCTGTAATAAAGAAATTTCCAAGTAATATTCTGGGTATGACCAACTCACAAAATACTATCCTTGATCCAAAAGCCTTATAGTCAACAAAAGTTTATATAATATTCATCATACTGCATTCATGTTCTCTGCTCTCCAGAAAGGAATGTAGTATATTGACAGAGTAATTTGAAATAATCCAAAGGAAGTAGGAAGAAAGAGTCAAAACCAAATTATTTTCTTCAATATCAGATAATCATATCTGTCTGGAATTTTAATCTTGTTTGTGAAGAATTCCAGTGTGAAGGACAGAAGCTTGCATATAATATTACTTAATTTTAAAATAACACACACAGAACTCAAACTGAATATAATCAAAGAAATAATAATATTGAAAATAAAAAATTCCTTCCTATTCTACACAGAGAATGAAACAAAGATTTCTGAAAGAGGAAAGACTCTTCCTCTACTTCTTGCCACCGTTTCTTTTTCCCATTACCCTCATATTTGTTACCTGCCAAAAGTGTTAAATCTTTATTCAGGATGTATGATAGGTATATTTTAAATTGTGTTCATCCCAAATAGTTTTAGTGGAAATTGTTCAACATCACTTTTGTAAGTCAAAAAGTTACACTGTATTGTCGGACTGTGAAAGTTAGCTGGTCAAAGCAAACTAGTTTCACTGCATTTATGCCTCTGCCTTCTACTCCTGTGTGAAATACTGTAAATTATTCTTTTTCTGGAACATTCACACATTGACCTTATCATTTTTACAATGCCAGAAGTGGAAAAAAATTGTAATTTGTCTCTGAGAATAATAATTATGGAGAAGAAATTTGTTAGTTTTTATGTACCTTTTTGGACTTGTAGAATAGGCCTTTGGATCTCTAAATTTCAATGTCATATGATCATTTACACTCAGTAGAGATGTGGCCTTTGGCTTTTGAGTTCCAAGAGGATGCATTAAATAATATAATATCATTTCTATCTTACTGGAAGTGATAATAATAAATCTTTAGTAACTTTAATATGTTTTATAGTAAAATGTAAAATCCTTCAGTTTCCTCCAGGAAGATGGGAAACAGATTAATGGAATTGGAAGATAAAGAAGTGACAGTTGATTAGACCTTATCTAATATGGTATTAAATAAATTGCTGTTTTTATTTTATAAGATACTGAGATACTAAGCATGAGCCAATTCCTATCAGTAATAAAGGATACCATATACTCCAGAAGTGTTGAAGAAAATGCTTGGTATGCCTTTTTCACCGATTTATTGTTTCTGCTCTGGAAAATATTACTTGGAAAAGCCAGTCTCTAGACACTTTGGAAACATGAGGTTATTGGAAGGGAGGCAGAGGAGCAGGTAAGTGCTGTGTGCTCCATACATACTAGAGTTTAGTCGTGCTCTGAGTTTTCACCTCTCCTAACTGCAAGCAGACAACTCTTCAGCAGCTCTTCTTTGGAAAGGGTCTTTAGTGGTACAGCACTAGCAACAGGGTTGTTCATTATGATCAAAACAGCAGTAACAAAAATTCAGTAATGGAGACAAGAGAAGATCCTCTGTACTGGTGGAGGCAAAAGAAGCTGAAGTAAGTTTGCTGTTACCTCTGTATAATTTGCTTCAGAAGTCAGTTTGTTGTCACCTCTGTATAATTATCTCCAGCTTTACCTTCAGCAGCTCTGTTTTAATTGTTATGTTTTCTAAAACTAATTTTAATATAATACTACATTGGCAGTGTCATAACCCAGCTAGAATTTAGTCAAGTTTTCCATTGTGAGGGTCTATTTTCAGATGCCTAAACTAGAACTTAGTGGGGAGAAAAAACTTTCTGTGGCATAAAGGGATAAAATTCAATTTACAAAACCCTCAGTCCCGGCTAGCCTATTTTTTCTGAACTACTTCTTAAAAGTTAAGAGAGAAAAAAATAGTTTAAGGACTACATATACAGTAAATTTTTATTCCACAGTCTCAACTGTGTTGACTCCTCCTGTCAAGCAAAACCAATAGGTTTTGATATGATCAATAAGCATAATTATTCAACATACAAAGTATTTTTAATGTATTTTGGGTTTGTTTTTTTTTTTTGATATAATGGTATTTGGGTTTCTCAGAGGGCTGGACTGGGATCTGATCCAACATATTCAGATGCATTAGCCGTGATTTTGTATCCCAAGGTAGCTCTTTGGAAGAAAACAAATACATCTGGATTTCACATATATTGTAATGGAAAGCTGCAAAAGGAAATGCTAAAGTAACTATTTCATTGCTAGTGCCTTAGACCCAAAATCTAACCAAAGTCAAACTCACTTAGGAATTTAGGTAGCATCCAGTTTACCCACAATATATTAGGGTGAAGAACTTATTGTTCTTTAAAATAATGCTACATGTCATGAGATGATGAGAACCATATAGACTTTTCCAGGCTCCTAAATTGCATGTCTTTTCTCTAAAAATGAAATGTTGTCTTTTTTTTTTCTTTTTCAGAACCTCAGAATAATCAAATAGAGTAAAAAAATGCTTATTTTTTATTCAGAATTCTTTGATCAAAGTTGAAAGTCAAATCTACAACCAACAAAACAGTTGTTATGATCTGTGTGGGAAATGCCATGAGATTGGGCAGCCACATATGAAAATACAAGCTTTTCAGTGAATACATAGTTATCAAAATCTATAACTTTTTTTTCTGAACAGTGCTCAGATAAAAAATAAATATGTCTCTTTCTTTTCAGTGCCATTTTGTAAATACATAGTCTCTAAAGCCTGTCTCCAAGGTGTCGTGGGTTGAGAAGTGACTTTTCCCTGCAAGGAACTTGACAGCTTCCTTCAGGCCTGAGAGAACCAATTGCCTGGCTAGTTCTAAGATGGACACTGTTTATCCACTTAAGAAGCTGAGTACACCTCTGTGATTCACATTTAAGAAAGGAGAAGCCCAAGAATCTCTCTCTTGCTTCCAGCTTCTGAACAGGTAACAGGGGGCCCACACGGCTTGGCTGGGCCCACTCAGTTGGGCCAGGCATGGCTGAGATCCTGCCACAGCTGAATCCTGACCTGGCTGCTGAGATCCTGCAGCCCCTGGCTCTCTCAGGAAAAAGTCTGTAGCAGCTTCAGCCACTGCCCAGCAGATATATGACCAACAACAGAGCCTGGGAGAGATCACAACTCTCTCAGTGCTCAGAGGAAACTTACAGACATCAATCCTCTCTCAAGTAAGAAAAAGAGTGAGGAGACATAAAGAAACCTACATGAAGACCCCGAGGTCAGTGAAGAAGAGCCAAAGTGCAGAGGGAGAAGAAAGAGGAGATGCTTCAAGCTGAAATTCTTTTGTAAGGCCATGGTGATGGACTATAATATATTAGACCATTCCTTGTAGCTCATTAATACAACTGGGGGGATGTAGTGTTCTAACTGAAGCCTGAGCAAAGGCACCCATGCTGAAGCAAGCAGATGTTGAAGTAGCCATGGTCTAATGAGAAACTTGAACAGAGAGAAATGGGGTATCTTGCCACAGAGATGAGAGAGAAGAGTATCCTTGCCCCAGGGATAGGAGAAACCTTGCTTCCACAGAGAGAAGAGAAGACCCTTTGCTTTTCTAATAGAACAGCTCATCCTTAAAACAGTACCCCATGAGACAGAGACGAGCCCTTGAAAGCAGCTGCAGGAAGAACTGTGTGTCGAGGGAAGGGACTTGCACACTGTGAACAGATTTCCTTTCAGGGCAGCTGATTCACTGTGTGTTGAAAACACAAGAGAAGAGTTTTCTTGTGGAAAGGCTCCATAGCATGGCAGGAGAGACTCCTCTCCCTAACAGAACTGAAGAAAGACTATTTTAGAAGTGGTAAACTGACTGAAAGTCCCAGATTTTGCATCTTTTAGTTGTTGGTGGGAGAGAGAGGATGAGGTGGGGGGAGGAGAAGTGCCTGAAGGTTTAGTCTGGTTCTTATTGTTTTCCTTTTAGTTCTGTTAATAAAACTGTATTTTTACCTTTAAGGTGTTGAGCTTATTTTGCATTTCTCCTAATCCTTATCTCACAGCAGAAAATTAGTAAATGAGTTTAGTGAGTGCACTGGTGTTCAACCAGAGTGCTCAACCCACTACATTAAATTAGTGTTGTGTGAGGATGGCAAACTAAAACCACTACACAAGAGATGCAGTTTGAAGTAATTTTCCTTTAAATTAGCAGTGGTAAAATAGCCTTTTAATTCTCAGAGGGGAAAAAATAATCACTCTTTCACTGTATAGTATTTATTGGCACACAGCTTTGGTAGTTCAAGTCTTCAGATGCCTTGGAACACCTGTAGGATATCCAATTTTTAGGTTGGAGAAAATAGATCCAATGTAGAGTTCAGCAATAACAGCTGCTAGATAGGTGTGATAGGCAAGGAGCCTGCCCAGAGTGAGCTGTCTCACTGCCACCTGTGTCTTCCAGAAGAAAGGATTGATTTGGGCCTCATAGGGGAGCTGCCTTTCCAGGACTTGGCAAAACTGGAACCCAGGCAAAATCACCTAATTCCTTGCCTTTGTCTGACCACCGTTTCACAAAGTAAGGGCATGGATAAGAAGATATGGTATATTTAGGCAAACACTAGGTTAAACTCTCATAATAAAGTTGGACACAGCTTAGAGAAAGAGCATAACTTCTCTTTAAAATAGTTAGATTTATTTATGAAAGTCTAATTTTTGGCTCTGTACCTTTCACTTAGGATATTTAAGAAATGCCTCAGCTGTTATACCTGCAGAAAAAGCTCACATGGCAACATCCCCTTTTTTCTCAACAGACTTGAAACTTCAATTTCCAGATCAAAATTATATTAGGAAGATGGAGAGTTAATGCCACTCCTTCACACTGCAACTTGCACAATCATTTATCTGATCGATTTTCTCCCCTTTTCACTGTAATAGATGCCACCCCTGCATCAGTTTCTACATCAGATGTTTATCAGCATCAGAGATGAGCCAAGGCTGCAACCGGATTGTGTTATCATTTTATATGAGTAGCAGTAAGCATGGGCATTCTTTTATTCCATATGTAATTGTACTGGAATCAAACTTCACTGTATTAATTGTCAAAATACATTAATATTCATCTTTATAATATTAAAAATTATTTTATTATAATATAACCCCCCTTTATTTTATTGGTTATCTGAATTGTATATATTTCACAGATAATCACAGATACAGCATTCAGGGTACACTTAAAATAAAGAAGAATAATGATTCCTCTCACTCATCTCATGCTTAAGTTTCACTGGCATGAGACAGTACTAAAACACATAAAACAGCAGAAAAAGACAAACTGTAATTGTATAATTTCTCAAAATTACAGCATTTCTCTTCTGTGTATAATTTTTCCTCAGCTACAAGTGCTTACTAATTTGCTCCAATCCTGCAATGAGCAATTGTAGGCTTCTTTAGGTAGCACATACTGTCCATCTGCAATAATCCCTCTGCACGCAGGGAAGCTTCCTCTAGTTTGGCTTGAGGCCAAGTCTCAGTCTCCAGGCCTCAGCATGGGCCTTGAGAGCTCATCTTTTCCCAGCAGAAACTCCTCTCCAACAGCAGCATCATCTTCCAAACAGAAGAAAACTGACAGCAGAGAGAGAGCAATTTCTGCAAGAAAATCAATCCGTCATGTCATTCTCTGTATGCTTCCTTGAATAAGGGCCCATCTTTTTACTTTGCTTTGGAGACACAAAGAGGAAAAACAGTGCTAATAACGCTCTGTGCCTAAATGCACGTTAAAAATTGTTAAACTGCTTTTAAATCCATTGGAATGCATATGAATCTAAAATTGGTTGAGCATTTTTAGAGGTATCAAGCCCTATATTTTTTTCTAGACAGTTATGCACATTGGTAAAAACTAAAAGCACAAACTGCACAAACATTTTGTATGTTCCTTTCACTAATGTACAATCCACAATTAGCTCCTATAGGAGCTTCTGGCAGCAGCTGTCAGTAGGTCTCATGGCAGAAGATCTTCCTTCTGCTATTTAATGCTGCAAAAACAGAAAAATGCACACAGATAAATCTTTCCCTTTAATTTTTTCACAACTTCTTCCTTCAGTGGCACATAGTCAGACATATGATGCAGAAATTATTATAAACTTTTACTGCTAGACAGATTCATAATTAATTTTTCAGTTCTGATTTTTTAGTAGCCCTGAATACAAATAAAAAATATATGGCAGTCTTAATAATATATCAGCTAACTTTGCACAAGAAAGAACTTGCTGGGTCCTAGAGTCTGATTCTCTGCCTTTACAGCCAGATATGTCATATGATTATTTTTAAAAAGATATAAAATTATGTAAATACCTATTTGAATTAATTATAAGCCTCATTATGTTCAGAAGTTGTTCTAGAAGCTACCCTCCTAAAGACTTTTTCACTGTTTTGTCCTGGGACATCTCTCTCCTTGAATCAGGAATTCTTTTTATGTTTTTACCTACCTCATATGTATCTAGGGAGGATTTATGAGTGATACACTATTTGTTTTATTACCTTCACTGCAAGTTCTAGAAATTCAGATGATTTAGTAATGAATCCACCCCCTATCAAATATAATTTTCTGCCAATTAGTAGACAGAAAGAGAAAAGATCTCCTCATGGTTACTGCTCATGGTACCTCACATAGCTTGGCTCCAAAGATATTGCATCTGGCTCTTCTAAAATCATGTGTCTGTCCTACAAATGGTCCTCAGAATGCTCAGCAGCATCTCAAACTCCCCAGTGTTGTGATAAGTCTCTTCAAGAGTAACATTGGTGGTTATGTTGTCAAGTCTTCTCAGTTAATGAGCAGTAAATTGGGCAGTACATTGTTCCTTGTCAGTACGCCCAGCATCTGCAGCAGGAGTCAGTCCTCAGCATGTTCCAAGAACTTGATGGATGAAAAACACTGCCATGTTTTTTTCCCCAGCAAGTGTCTGAGTTATTGAAGTCACCCAAGAGGACCAGGTTCTATCAGCCCAAGACTTCCTTGAGAAACCACTATAAGGTTTCATCAGCCTCATCATTCTGATCCTGAACAAAAATATTTTCCTTTAAATCTTCAACCACATTTTACCTATGCACAAACATTACTCAGATATAAGCATATTTAGTTCTAAATAAATATTAAAATTACCTATCTCCTATTTCCTTTTTATTCAGATCTCTTGCAGAGGAACCAAAACCAGTGTCTTGTGCAACTTGTTTGGGTTTTTCTGTAGTTGCGCAGAGATTCTGCATATGTCTATAAGAAATAACTTACTTTAAACTTCAGAGGCCTTTAGAGTTGTTTGTCATTTTATATGCATATGTTTTTAAAAGTTAATGAAAACTATGGTGTTGAAATAAAGAATTACAGAAGTTTTAATTTAAAAACCCTAGAGGACTGCAAAGAAACACTATCTGTAAGTTTAAATATTGAAATTGAACTGTTTATCTACTTACTTAATAAGAGAGACTGTTTTAATTCTCCTTCGGTATTCAATATTAATTATGTAATCTACATTATTATAACTTTTTTATTGTACAATAATATCAAACTGATTAGGAGAATGACTTTCCTTCTAATAAGTAAATTATAGATGAGATATAGCAGCTGTCATTCACATATCTTTTTTTCCCTCTAAAAATCACAAGACTATTTACAAATATTGTGTATGCAAGAAATACTTCATCATCTATATATATCCTTCTGGGAACGAGGGAGGGCGGCAGCATCGTAAAGCATGTTAAGAGTTGAAGCAACCACAACAGAGCCTTTGTTCAGAGAAAAAAAAACCCTCTAATCTATTAAAAGCACTGTGTTTGCCAACCAAGTTTTTGTCGGCAGTTTTGAGAACCCTGACCCAACGGCTGGGCATGCCTGTGCCAGGCAAATACCTACCATCCCAAGGCAGGTCAGCCCTAAAAAACCCTGTCCATGCCACAGTCCAAGGCTGCTGAGCTAGAGTCAGTTTTGACCCAAAGGCTGTGATGTTCAGCAGAGCTTTGTAACTGTTTAAACTGAGCCCCACCAGAGCCCAGCACTGACCCAAGAATAATGTTCACTTCCAGGGTGGGCGTGCAGGAGCCTGAGCACACCAGGGACAAGCTGGAGTTTGTCAAGCCCCACCTAAGAACACCTGCCATAAGTTTTGGGCTGAAGTTGGATAGCTGAGCATTTAGCTTATTTTTAGATACTTCTGAACTAATATATTTAAGAGATGTGCATTTTACTGAGGCTCCTTGTTTTAATTAGCATTACAAAAAGCAATTCTGTAACTGACAGAAGAATTGACAGCATAAGATTGTAATCTTTAACATGTGGGGTTTTTTGCACATAGATCCTATCCACTAAGTGAACTTATGAGAGATTGTAAGCATGTTGTAGTTCTGAAATCATAAAGTTCTGCATTGATTAAGAAATATTTCCTGCACATTTAAGGATATAGAGTTTTTCTACTTGCAAGCACTACATTCCCCTTTGTTGTAGTCATCAATACATCAGGTCATGGTTATGCTTTTAATGGATCTGTCTAATCTTCTGAAGTAGTTCCCCCTGCACTTTCCTGCACATAGTGGATTATTTTGCATAAAGGTGTTAGTGGAGCTGGCACGTACAAACTGGATTTCTTTCAAGTCTAATTAAACTGAAAGATAACCTGAAGGACCATACCTAGTGTATTCCAGCAGTTTCAGCCTTCAGTGTCTGGGAGAAGTCTGAAGTTAGTTTGAAGTTAAAGAAAAAACAACCCTCAGGTATTGTGAGGTTATAGGACCAACTGCCTCATGTTGCAGATCCAGCAAACACAGCATGCATTGGTCCCTGATCTTTGCTAGGATAGGGAGTCTCTATACAACCTTATAGATGGGGGTTTGGCCTAATTTTAGCCTTTACTTTAAGGATGTAAAGTTACTTTCCATGGAGAAGCGAACAGCATGATATATTTAGAATTCATTTTTCCACACAGGATAATGCAGATGGCATGTAATGTTCCTCTTGTAAAATAGTCTTACGCCATGGCATATTCTACTGCCTTGCCATCTCAACACAACTGTTTTAAAAACCACAATTATCTCTTTATCTCCCATTTTAGGTTGCTTGCCTTTTATCTCTTTCAGTATTTCTCATAGTGTTTCTAGAGTTACAGACAATAAACTATCAACTAGTATGTTACTTTTTCAGTAAGAAGTCTTCCAAAATTTGGTAGATAATTTCCTGAAGAATGTAAGATGACTGTTCTGTAAGCTCTTTGGCACTGCAGACTATGTGAGCTGAGAGTTTAGGGTGACATAATACATTTTTCCATGTAAATGCTAGGAAGAAAAAAACCACAAAGGAATCTAGGTTTTATCCATATTGTCACAAAGTCTGGTAAGTGCATTAGCTAAGGGCAGTGATTAATTCAGCAGCCCTGTAAATGAAATGTTCTGTCAGAGTAACTTTTAGCCTTAGTCCAAGAACAGCTTCATCAGCAGCTGTCGGTAGCTTGTCACCTCCTAATTTTGGTTTTTTCTCATCCTTATGATCACTAACATATTAACTATTTTGTATTATCACAATAACGTGCCTTTTAATACAAATGTGCCAGCGTTTTCATAATACTAGCATTTTCAATACTTACATTTCCCAGCAGCAACGTACTTCCCTTCACATATGATCTCATGACTAAATTATTCCTGACTTGCTGCCATGTATACCCCTAGGTCATATATGTATTTTTCTTAATGGGTGAACATAAATTCTACCGTATGGAGAGAAGTAAAATATGTCTAACAGGGAGGAAAACACATGCCTCGATAGGATGGAGGCAGGAAAAAGAAATGTTGCTCAATTATGGCCCCCTCTCCCCTGCCTCTCATTTATCTTTGCTTTTTTTTCCATATAATCATATGTGAAAGAGAAATTAATTAGAACTTATTGCACCAGCATTAGGAGGAACAAGATAAAGGACACCATTTTCATGACACTTATAAACAAGGCCTCAAAGAAAGAGAACTAGTGTCAGAGAACATGCAGGCAGAGCCAGTCCAGGTCTAACTTTCTTGAAAGCAGGGAAAAGACACTACACCCCGATAGGGTTATACTCATAAGGCACAGAGGCCTCATCATTTCTTTGTCCACGCTAGCTTAACTGAGAGAATGATGATCATCTCTCTCCACCTTGTACCCACTGCCAGTCTTCATGAATCCTTGCAGAATGCACCTATATGTTTGTCAGGCTGTAGAGACATGTTTCTCTGGAGGAATTCTTGGGAGGAAAAAGAAACAACAAAAACGAAACAACACAAGGATCTGACAGCTACAGCTCAATAGTGTTAGTAAACAGTAAAACACCTGGAAAAACATTGGCTGGAATAGAGAAACCTCATGTGTGTGTGTGGGAGCATTATTTTCTCACCAATCACACCATTTAGATGATTCCCCAGCCAACTAAATTATTGTCTGAGATTTCTGTGTAAATTTTGCTTCATAGCATCATTGCTGTGGTAGAAACTTCTGCTTCTAAAAGTGGAAGAATCAGCATATGCAAATTTTCCTACTGTAAACAGCATGACAAAGAAACTGGAGGCTTTTTTTGAAATCATGTAAAGCTTGGTTTGCCATATTAGCATCAATTGGAGGTATTGGCCTCTGACAATTGAACTGTTTATGTAGTCATGTGCCTGAAAGGAATCAGACATTAAAATCTGCAAGCATTAAATTTGAGGATTGTTTGGGTCTGCAATAATAACCCACCAGATACTTGCAGTCATGTGAAATGGCTTAGCCATGTCAGACAGACCATAATGGCTCACTGGCATCAGTCTGTGTTTCTGTTTGTGCATTCAGATTTGCCTAAGGAACATACTGCATGAAACCCGCAGAGAGAAATGCTGGTTAGAGGAGTCAGAGCCCAGAGGAAAGCCAGGGAATTATTTTATCCACAGAAAGTTAGATTCCTAAGTAAAGTCGCAAATCTGGGCAAATATGGATTAGTATAAGAAGTGGATTAGCATAAGAAATATGGAGTCCCTTTGTACAATGTCTTTACACCAGCACAATACATAAAGCTCTAACTGTGCTTACATTTTATATCTGCAGATGGTTGAAAGACAGAAAGGTTATGTCAATTTCTCTATTTACACACATAAGTCTACTACTTACACTGAAAATAAATGGAGGATTTAGACTTATAACCCCTGAAAAAAAATTGCATTCCACAAAAAGATCTTATTAAGAAAGTCCTAGACTCAGAATCTGGGTATTCAGCAGACCTGACTGCATCTTGTAAAAACTAAGAACTGCTTTTTATAAACTCAGTATGTCCTGTTCTTGAGCAGTCCCTTACAGCTACAGCCAAAATAATTTTTAAAAGGTAAAGAATGTAACAGGATTTATAGTTCATATAAAGTGACACATGCACAACTATAGGAGACCTTTAAAAAAAAAAGATTCAATATTTCTCTACAGTAGATTGTTAAAATTCATATACTCATATAAAAGAGAGCAAAAAATAAATGAGAAATTTGTTTGTAACCAAAACTTCAGATATTTTTGCTAATCTGCAGAACTAATCACGGGGAAGGAGTAGATTTTATGAATGGAGAACAAAATATACATTTTTTAATAATGAACATTTTTTATTAGCATGAGAAATATGGCATAATTGTTTTTTCATATGCTCAGGAACTTGACTGAAAAAAGTACAGTAAGTTGGAAAAACTAAATAAAGACTATTTCAGAGAAGCATCAGTAGCTTTCAATTGCTCTCTGACTAGACAACACCTTACTTGTTATTTAGACATTAAGCTTGCCAAGGACAAATGGCCCAAGAAGTTCACTCTTACTTCAAGGCCAGTTTGGCTTTTCTCCTATACTGCACCAGTGAGTTTTATTCTATAATGAAAAAAATCCTGCAAAACAGCTTAAAAACACTGGTTCCTAGTGTGTGCTTCAGTCCAGACCATCTTATCTATGCTGAACTGCTCAAACATGTTGAATGTTGGCCTTTTCAGATACTCATAGAGTTGTATGTCAGTAGGGACCATTGCATCATCTAATCTGACCTGCAAGATACCAAAAGGCCTTAGGTTTCAGCCCCTTATTTCTCAAGCTTGAGCTGAAGAAGTTAAGAGAGGAGTCTACAAAAGTTTTCTTCAATAATTTGTTCCAATCTGAGATCAAAATGGTGACTTATTTCCTGTTTGTAGTTATCTATCCAAATTCTGCTGACAGACACCGGTATTTATTCATATATTAGTGACTCTAGGATTCATTATTCTCCCCCTTCCAATGAAGAAGCCTTCATGCTTGTGAGGAGTCACCTCTTGGTACTTTTTCTAATCAAGGCTCTTTAAGCAACCCACTGTAAACTGTGTTCAGTGATCCTAAAATTGTTTTTCTGTGACTCTCCTGTTTTTCAAAGTCCTTTGAAAATGTATCAGAAGAACAGATTTCTAGCCCTCTGCTACTCTTTCTTTCTGGGCATAAATTCACTGATTACAAAATCCTTTCTCTATATTACCATTTTGGCAGTTAATGACAAGCTAAAAGGACACTGTTATTAGTCTGTTTTCACAGTTATTGTTTCCAGGGTATGCCCCGTACTTGACAGCTTGCCTTTTGCAGTCCAGCATGTGAATGCCCTGCCTTTATAGAAAGGACCCAGTTTATAAAGCAATCCAGAGTCACTGTAGGATTGACTTGTCTTGATGATTATTTACTTTTCTTCAGTCCTTGGAGCAAATGTGTTCAGCCATAACTTTTTGCACACAAAGACAATGTCAGTTGTGCTAGATCTAAGGCAGATCTTGGGAAGATAAGCAGGTCTTAAAACAACATTTGCTCACTAAAAACTGCCTTATTTGTAATATGCCTGTTAGTCTATTCTAAATCCATTTCATTTACATTTCGCTGGTACTGTGGAGTATTTTTCTCTAAAATTAGAATTAATTCTGTATTATAGTAAGGCTTTCAAAGCCCTAGGTAGATTGTAATCCAACAGTTATGACCTCCCAAACTAAAAATTGCAAAGGAAAAGATCAGGTTTGTTTACCTGGTAATGTAGCTAGTTTAGAATTTCTTAGGTCAGTCTTCCTGTGCATTTTAAACATCACCATCACATCACCATTCTTCTACATTTTTGAAACTTTCCTGATATTCTCAGTATTTTAAAAGCATGGCCTCAAGCTAAAGATTTCCTTTGACAGCTGTTAAAGTATACAGTCAATACAGCATTCAGTTCAAGACAGGCAGAAGGTTTGATGTCTCTGCATAATTATCGCAACCAGTCTGGGTCATAACTAAGCTGCCCACTTCACAAAAAGGTCATAGATGAGCTGTGCCTGAGAGCTGATGGTCCACTAGTATCCACAGAGTTTTTGGGTGTCCTCTGGAGAAAAGGGCACTTTTCCCACTACTACCACTCAGAATGGACAGGGATCTGTTCATTAGGTGCACTACAGAGAATTAGAGGAGGTGTCTTCTAGAAACTTCAGTCCACAAGAAGGAAAAAGTCAAGAATATAACACTAATGAGAAAATGGAAGCATAAACTAACATGGACTCTGAGAGCGGGATGCCAGTCACTCAAATGATGCCTGCAGTGAACACACCCCTTTGACAAGCACAGCATAAAGCAAATCATCAGCTTTCTTTGGGTCCATCTCCTTATCCACAGGCTCAGACTGCAAGAAAGGCAGGACTGTTGCATCTCTTCCCAAATAGCCTCAGTGTCACACTTCTTTGTTTCCTTTCCAGCAGCATTAGCACACAGGGCAACTGCTTTCCCCTGGCCGTGCTTCAGGAGCAGAGCTGGTGTCAGTGCAGCTGACTGGACCCAGTAGGTGGCAATAAGCCTTTTCCCACAGCTGTGGTAGGTTAAAGTCACCCTTTCTTGTCCAGAGCACAGAGAGCCAGGGCTGTAAGTGGTAGGAATAGAGGTGGTGCTTTGGCTACAGGGAGTGCTCCACACACAAAGGGTTGGGCTGTTCAGCTTCCCCCTCACCCTTATCAAACAGCCTGTGCCAAGGAGAAAGTTTAGAGTTTATACTAGAAAAAGTTCTTCACCAAAAGGCTGGAACAGGCTGCTCTGGGATGTGTTTAAGTCTCCATCCCTGGAAGTATTTAAAAGATGTATAAATGCTGTGCTTAGGGACATGGTTTAGTGGTAGACTTGGCAGTGCTGGGTTAATGGTTGGACTTGATCTTAGAGGTCTTTTCCAACCCAAATGATTCCATAGTAGAAGTGTGGAATAAACAGGGTTTGGGTCATTCATTCACACCAGGTCTGTTCTCATTTTGTTTTTCTTTGCCTTAGCCTGAGCTGAAGCAAAGCTCTTGATGTGTATGGCAGCAGGCAATGAAAGGTGACTGTTTCAAGGAGGAATTCTTTACCACAGATGTTTTTTAAATAAAGTGGGTTTTTTTTTCATCTAATGCTTTTAGCAAACTTTAAGGAAGTCAAAATCTGTCCTGAATATATGAAAATTCAGCTTTTTGGAAAGATGTGTTCTTATTCTCTTTTACTTTACATATAATTTGAGGAATTCTTATCTATCTTTTAGTTACAGGAGTGTTTCTAAAACAGGGTTAACTGCCTTCTAATACTTTTGTTAAAAAGTCAGATAGCAATTAATTACTTGTTAGGAGAGGAATTTTTTTTTTTTCCTGAGCAGGTTTTTCCACTCCATAGAAGAAAACAGAAAAGAAAAAACCAAATGTAGAACATATCATACAGGACCCTCGAGTGCAGGAATGCCACCTAAAGCCCTGTACACTATGTATGTCTCTGAAGATTTAAGGAACCTGGTAAACATATCTGAGCTGTCTACAATAAGGTTTTGTGGTCTGTGGTTGTTTTCAGTAGAGAATAAATTTTATTGGGTTATGTTAGAAAGATTATCTGAGTAGCAAAATATATACTATATAACCATCTTCAATTTCATGCATTTTGTTTCCACTGTATGCACTCTAAAGAAGTTGTCTTAGAATTTAATTATCCTGATTATAACCTACAGAAGCTTTAATTACAATGCATCAAACTTTGGATAAATTTAACCAAGCTGAGTTCAACCCTGAGGTGCTGCACACCACACACCGCTCCACATACTGTATTTTAATTATATATGATATTTTAATTAAATTTCAAGATGGTTAGAAAACAGCTTAATTTTATTTTAAACATCTACCTATTCCCAGATGCTGGGATATCTTCCATACAGATAAACTCTCTCAGATAATTTTAAAATGCATCACAAAATGGCTATCATGATCACAAGAGTTTTGGATTGCAAAGCAGAGATTCAGAGGAAAATTTCTCACCAAGAACCCCACCAGCATTATGAAAGTAGGTTTCTTAAAGTACTTGTGTACTTTCATAGGTAGTTTAAGCTACCTAACATATAGCTCATCTTCAGCTCTCCCAACTTAGAGAATACCTGGGCTCAGTGTTGCAAACTTAGCACTGAGGTCAAAGTGATTCCTGATATTCAAATGCAGGATGGCAGAGGACCCTTTGCAAGCAATCAAGGTAATTATCTGGGTTTGAGTCACCCCGGGAGCTGTATTGAGTTACATGTAGTCCATCTGAACAGTCATGTTGAAAGGAATGACGGGGGACCCTTGAAACCTAACAACAATAGTTACTTTCTTTGCAGAGCAAGAAATTTTTACTTGCTGGCCAATGCTGTATTTCTCTACCCTCTAGTGGTAAAAACATTTGAAATAACCACTGTGCAAAAAAAATCACCAAGATTTTAGGAGAAGATACATAAGCACTTAGAAGTTCTAAAAGAAAAATAAAATCTTTTTTTACAGTGAAATATGTTACCAAAGCACTTAGGGTACCAAAATGTATTAGGATTCCATAATTAGCAAGCTGTCTATATTAACAAACTCATGAGTGTGCAGTGAGTTAGAGTGTGCATGAATAATAGAAAATAGGTCTTGATTCAAATAACTGCTTGTTACCTATTTCATAGAAGGTTTTATCTAGGCATCTCCTTGTTAAACCTGGATGTAGCCCTTATTGCTGATGATCAGAATCTAGGAGAGAGCTCCTGGAGATAAACATTGACTTTGGCAGCACAGTGGGAATAAAGTACCTTCTATGGTTGAACACTTATGGTTGGACACCAGTTAAGTTATAAAACTTGTCTAGGGGAACTCTTGGTTTGTGTAATATTCTGAAACTGGCCAGTGCCTGTTAATACAATACAATAAATACAATACAATAAATACAATACAATAAATACAATACAATAAATACAATACAATACAATACAATACAATACAATACAGGAGGGAGGGA
>VZTR01010045.1:54164-66872 GCA_013400775.1 Chaetops frenatus | reverse complement strand
GCAGCAGCAGCACTGCCCAAGAGAAGGGGAGGGAGGGGAGCCGGCAGGGACCCGGCCGCAGCCCCGGCACGGCCCCCAGGCCCTGAGGCCCAGAGGGGCCGGCCGGGCGCACGGAGATGTTCCCTTCCCTGCCGACGGGAGTCAAAGAGAGCTTCTAACTTCCCGCTCTTAAAAATGTAAGTTTTGCAAAGACACTTTCAATGTTCAAGTGGTTACATGAAGTGCCCATCTTAAAATCAGCCAATCCGTGGGCTCCTCACCTCTGCTGGAAACTGCGCCCTGGAGGGAGTGAAAAAACAAATCTTTCCAGGAAGGAAAAGAAGTTGTTGGTTTTTTTTCAAACCATGGCACCCTTTCCTGCAGATGTTTTCCTGGAGAAGTCCTGGATCCCCCTGGGAACTGATGGCAAGAGCACTACACATGCACAGAGGCACAGTCCTGTTGTGCAGATATATCACAGTTATAACAAAATGACAAGTATTACTTTCATGACTGTCAGTCATGCATAAAATAAATGCCATAATTCTTGCCAGTCTCCTGGACTGCAGAAAATATGGAATCTGTTCTTTCAAATAAGACTGGAGTAAATCTTTTGTGCCTTACTCTGCTAATTATGTCAAAGAAATAGTAATTGTAGCAGGGAAATACAGAATATCCAGACTAAGACCTATGATGCCAAAAGAATTTGAAATAAATGTCATTGTTAGTAATAACTGCATCAAAACTGTCGCACAATAAGTAGATGAAAATGTCTCTTTTTTCCATTCCTAAAATGTGTATTTTAAGAAATGTGGCATACTAAAATGACCAATTTTCATAAGATTGGTTTTAAGGTGTGTGGAAATCTAAAGGTTGGTCATAATCTCATGAAAATAGTTCTTTTTGAACAGCAATAGTTTAAGTTTTAAATAAAATGCTATTTCATAGTTTTAAAAAAATTAATTTTTCATTGATACTCATTGACAATCACATAGTGATCAAACATAAAGGATATGTAAATGTCTTTCTTTTCTCTAAGACATCTTATTCTCTACTGAAGGCAACATTTTCTATTTCATATATTTCTCTCCTCTTTTCTCGCTCTCTTTTAGTGATATGGCAAGTGATTTCTACTGTGAAGTCAAACCAGTAGAATAAGTTTACAGAATAAGGTGTTGAAATACATTGCAAATCACAGAGCTGAGGAACAAACTCTAAGTTCAACTTGATCATCTTTAAAACCAGATTTGTCATGAAAAGTAAGAAGGTACAAAATAGAATCAGGAAATTCAGTTCAGCTAGGCAGAAATGTCTTTTATTTATGCTACTATTTCTGAACTCTTTCTTTACAGCCTGAACTAAAATTTGCTGGAGCCAATGAAAATTTCTAGTGTGCATTCAATCAGACGATAAGATAGCAAAGGAATGTTTTCCTAACTACTTTTGGTATTCTTTATTTTTTCCGTCTTTTTTTTTTTTTTTTTTTTTTTTTTTTTTTTTTTTTTTTTTTNCAATTATTCTAAATCTGGTCCAAATATATTGTCCTTTGTATTTCAAATGTAGGAGGGGAGAAGCGATAGCACAGGAAATGTAAGTGTACATTTCACCCATAAAACAAAAACTATATGAGAAAAAAAGCACAAAAAACCTAGATGCAGTCTGTTGGGCATTGCTTGATAAGGTATGAACCATTCACTGATATTAAAGAATTAATTGAGGAAAGCTGCAAATAACAATATAGTACAACTTGATGGCTTGCTCTAGTGTTTTTACTAGTACTCACTCTCTGCATTCTATACCCAAAGTGACAGGTAGGGGAAGTTAAAACCTGAAAACATACACTCAAGTGGCAATGGGTCAAGTTCAATGTTCCCTTTGGTTTCCTTTCAAGTGTTTCAATAAAATGAAGAAATAATTTTTAGAAGATTTTAAGCTTGTTGGTTCTGTAGCAGGCATTTTTAAGAACACGAAGTTGACAAGATTTCTCATTGCCTTGAAGTACTGCTAAAGATAGCATAATGTTTTCTACACTGCCAAAAATTTGAAACTTGAATACGTCCTTCACATCCTTTCATTTTCCAGGGAGTCTTTGCTGAAGTGATTCTCCTGAATATTTCTGAGCTGTTGTTTGCCCTCTGATTATCACCTGATATATTACCCAATATTAGTGAACTCAGAAATGGTCAGAAGTGAAAACACCATTTAACCTTCAAGGAATGAAAGTGCAAATCCGTTTTTTGAATGGTTGTGTTTAGGCACAAATTTATTACCTTTGTCCCTAAAAAATGAAAATATACAAGAGTTAAGGTATCAGATTATCTATTATGCTTATATGCCTATAGTTTATTTTGATCTTCTCTCTCCTTTCCCTTTGATAATGTTGGCAGATTTAGAGAATTTGTAGAAGCCTAAATAAAGTAATTCTATTGTTTCTTCTTACTGCAGTAAAGGAAGCCCTAATAATACTCCATTATCTTTTACATTATTCCAGTTATTCTTTTAGAAAATACTGTGCTATTTTAGGAAATGACTTTTTATTTTTCTTTATTTCATTTATGAACTTAGATTTGTAACTCTTTTTTATTTCAGTGTGCAGCAACATATTAATCATAAAAAGTCAACAGGAAAGCTTCAAAAAAGCATATAATAGTAGATACAATATTAAACATAAGCTCTTTATGGGGGAAAAAGTCAATTAATATTAAAGCTTATAGTTCTAGAAAAAAAAGCAGAAAGAAAATTATGTTAGATTATGCTTCCATTTGAAATGGTATAAATGAAAATGGAAGTCACTGTACAGAATATACAAATAGGACCAAATTCCTGTTGTGGTACTTTTCCTGATAGTCTTATATCCAATAGCATTGATGTGAAACACCAAGAGGCACATCTTAACAGAAAATATAGCATATCCTGAGATTAGACAGCCTTGGTACATGTAGTTAGGCAACAATTAGGGAATTCAGTGTAATCAAGCTACTTCCGCTGTGAAGCTGGGAATACAGACAGGAAGACTTGGACTAACTGCATTTTACATTGTAGGATTTTGAAATCCCAAATGGCAGTTCAGAGCAGTCAACCTGCTGAACCCTTCAGTGGTCAGTCAGCAAATTTAGTACATGGCTGAATGAAGACACTAATTTAAAAGTGCTGAGGAAAAGGACAAGATGCAAATTATGCTTCTTGAGCACTACATCTAGAACTGCAGAGATGTGGGGTTTTTTTTTGGTTTTAATTTACAAGACTAAAAGTAGATCTGTATTTTCTTAGAATTTTATTTTACAGACATCTTAATTTGGTGTACATAGAAACACAATATCCAGCAGTTAGAAATGGATTATAGATAGGCAATTACTTTCTTAATTTTAGAGAATTTGAAACTCCTCTTTAACCCTGGTTTAGAAGAAAACAAAAAACAAAGCAATTCTTGCAAAGATTAGGACAGCAATCACAATCACTGTTCAGTGAGATGGGTTCTTCCAGGTTAAGTTTGCTAGCTTCTAGAATTAGTTAAGCTTTTCTGTGGTTGCTCTCCTGAATATGTTCTTCAAGGCACAGAGTACATGCTTCAAAGGAATGCTCAATGTATTTGGAAGAACATCTTTACAGTGTAGGTGATGGACCACTGGAACAGATTGCCCAGAGAGGTTGTGGAGTATCACTCACTGAAGGTACTCAAGAACCATCTGGTCACAACCCTGTACAATGTACTCTGGGAAGACCCTGCTTGAGCAGGGAGGTTGGATGAGATGACCCACTGTAGTCCCTCCCAACCTGAGCAGCCTGTGGTTCTGTGATTCTGCAATTCTGCATGATTGCCCATAACTACCGCCCAGAGGGAGTGGAAAAATGAACTTGGGTCTTGAGAAGAACAAGGCAATCCATTTTTTTTGCTCAGGGATTTTAGACACCCATCTGTGACATGAAGGTTTGCAGTGCTGCTGCTTCCTCTAAGCATCTGTCTGTTGAAAGATATAAATCTCACAAAGATGAGAGTTATATGATTGGATGAGTTCTTAATTCAGATAAGCATCAATTTTTTAAAGGAGAGCATGTGATTTGATGACAGTCATTTAAGATCAGGGATTCCTCTCAACTAATTTCTGTGTCAAAGGGAGGCATATGTTATAAAAGCAGAATATTACTAATATTCTCCTTGTTAATGCTTCTTTTTTGGGTCTGGCTGGGAAGGAGTTGACTTTCTCTGTAGCACCTCTCATAGTGCTATGCTTGTGTTTGTAAATAAAACAACTAAGATAAGACACCAGAGTTTTCTACTGCAGCACAGCATCAAGGCTGCCTCTCCAACTTGCTAGCATCACCAAAGGCCAGCAGAGCAGGGGCGGGCAGAAAGATTTAAGAAGTGGCTGTGAGGGAGATCTGGTAGTAGTGTCAGTCTGGGTCAGTTGGCCCAGACTGATCAAAAGGATATCCCATGCCATAAGATGTCATGCTCAGGAACAAAAATTAAGAGAAAGGAGGAGAAGGGGGACATTTGTTATTAAGGTTTTTGTCTTCCAAAGCAGCTGCCATGTGTACTGTGGCCCAACTTCCCAGGAAGTGGCTGGACATCACCGTCTGATGGGAAGCAGAGAATAAGCTGCTTTTTTTTGGCTTTACTTCTTCCTGCAGCTTTTCCTTCTCTCCATTAAACTCCTTTTATCTAACTGAAGTCTTTTTGATCTTATTTTTTCCACCTGTCCTGCTGAAGTCAAGATCAATCCGCTACAGTGTCTTAAGGTGAGCTGAAACTCAATATTCTATTTCTCTCTGCTAGCTATGAGAGGTAGCTAGGATGATATAGTCAGCTAGAATATACACATATATCTATATGATATTACATCAGATTAATACCTTCATTTTTTTTCTTCATAATTCAAAATATTTATAGAAGATGACCAATACTTGAGCCTTCCAGCTTTCTTTTTTGGAAATAAATGATAAAGGAATAAAAAACAACCCAAAGAAGAGGAACTAATTTAACCATGAAAATGAAGTTATTAGGATAATTATTTTTAAATTCTAGATCTTACATCAAACAATATTGATTCTTGCCATTTTCATTAGGACAGTTCAACTTGTGTGTCTCATGGAGTTTTTCAGTAACTGAGCTGTTGATAAATGTACAATAACAAAATCCTCTTAGGAAAGAGTTAAGAGGTACGTGTTCCAAATATATTTTTTTATCCATCATTATGCAAGTCTTTTCTCAAAAACTTTATTACCTACAGAAAACTCATTGATATTGTCCATGTTTTTCCAAGTGATTTCTGCATGGCAGGACTTTATTCACATTTACGTTTGCATGGCTACATCCTTTTCTCATGCAAGATGATTTCAAACCAGAACAGCACCTATCACATTTAATTTCATGAAATAAAAAAAAGCTTAGTAGAAAATGTTTTTATTTATTCCTCAAAAATATTACATGCTATATGAAAAGGTTGGGGGGGTGTTGTTTATTTTTTGAAGTAATACCATGTCTCTGTTAAAATAGAGCATAGGCTATAAGGGTAAATATTAAGGAGTTTGAATGATAATGATGTACATCAATGTAAAACCTTTTTTTTTTTTTTTTTGTATCCTTACCTTTTTTTTTTTTTATTAATATTATTTTTTTGACCCATGGAAGAATAAAAAAATCACCAATGTGTACCTGTTTTGGCTGGGACAGAGTAATTTCTTCTTAGCAGATGCTATAGTGCTGTGGTTTGGATTTGTTGTGAAAACAGTATTGGCAGCACACTGATGGTCTGCTCATGGCTGAGCAGCAGCTGCACAGCATCAAGGCTGTCTCTGTTTCCCACCCAGCCCCGACAGCAAAGAGCCTGAGGGTGCTCAAGAAGCTGGGAGGGGACCCAGGTGGGACAGCTGATCCCAAGAGATCAAAGGAATATTGCATAAGTGCCATGCTCAGCAGTGAAAGGTGGGGCAAGAAGGAGGAGGAGGGGGCATTCTGAGCGATGGTGTTTTTCTTCCAAAGTAACCATTACATGTGATGGGGCCCAGCTTTCCTGGAGAGGGCTGAGCACTTGCCTGCCCATGGGAAGCAGTGAATGAGTCCCTTGATTTGCTTTGCTTGTCGACCCAACTTTCTCTTTGCCTTTTAAACTGTCTTTATTTCAACCATATTTATCATATTTATCTTTTGCATTCTCTCCTCCATGTAATGTACACTTGAGTCGCTGTCATGTTAATGTTTTAGACTTGCTCTTTCCCTTCATATGTTTTGTGTATTTGGGTGTAAACTCCTAAAGCTGTAAATGTAGTTATAAGAGTAACTCTTCATTTCATATTGAGCTGAATATATTGGCCTTAACTTGCATGGTTTTAAGCCATTTAAGACATGTCTGAGCTGCCAAATAAAGCCCCTATAAAGTAATCATGCCTTCCTATAGCAATACATAGAGCTCAGACAAGGAACATCTGAACATTTCAAATCATACTAAGACATCAAGATTTAAGCACCTAAATTTCAACACTAGATTTTATTTAGACATTAAAATTTCAAAAACTTGAAATTAATTGCCACAATTTGTATTTAGTATTTTTTTCTGAAAAATAATAATTAGGTGGTTCTTCCGACAGTTATCTCCTAGCAATAATTTGAATTAAAGAATAAATATGTATGCATGAAAATATTCACCCTTGAGACCTTCAGAATTCAGCAATAAATAAATATTCATGGTATTGCTCTCTCTTTTCTAAAGGATGACACCAGAAACTAAAACACATTTATTTTTAATGGAATACATACTCTAAATGACTCTAGTTCAAGAAATGGAACTTTCATGAGTACAGTTGTTATCCTTTGAGCTTCTAATTGCTCAAGGTTATGACGTGATAGCAATTATTTAGTAATTATATTTTTTCCAGTATTCTAGGCACTGCTTGATTTCCTTGTTTTCAGGAATGCAACACTTGCTCAGATAGAGGTTTGTGTGAATCATTTTAATTGAAAATAAATTATAATAGAATATATTTGCCTATGAATAGAAAGTCACATAGCTGTGTTAATGCTTTGTTATTTAATGCATTTAATAAATTCATTATAACTCTCACATGCAAAAATAAATGGAAATAATTTTGATGTAAATCCCTGTTTACTTCTGATGGTATGGTGATAATATAATTTGATATATCTCTTCCCTGTTGAAAGGTTTTATACCATCTGTGCTTTAGAAACATAATTTGGCAGCACTTGGCCTTCTAAAGGTAATTTCTACGTGAGATTATTATTAAATATGATGTTTAACTCTTCAGAAAAAAACATATATATTTTCCAGTAGTGATTTTTAAATGTTTAACCTTATCTCACATTCCTTCTTATGTACTGAAAAGTACTGAAAAGTTGCTCATTACATAAAAAACATTCAAAGATATAATTAAAACCAATTTTTTCTTTTTAAAATTTGAAGTATTTTAATGTTTTATAAACTAAATTTTAATCAGAAGAATTATATAGATAATGGATAATCCCTTGTTTCTTAACTACATTGTTGTGAATCCTGACCATTTCACAAATTTAAGAACATACAGATTGTTCACTTATGCTGTTTTCTAGAATGCTTTGTGTTTCTCTCCATATAAGGTAACAAGATTTTAAAGTCTTAAATGGTGGTTCTGTGAAGTGCTTATGTGACATGGAAGTAGAAAATTATTAAAAGTAAATTGGTTGCTAAGTTATGATTCCCAAATGTTTTTCAAAATGCATTAAGACTCCCATCTTTTATTAAAAGATGTAACATCAATTCTGCTTCCAAATTTTGTAAAAATAGAAAAGACACTTCCAAGCACTCTGAGGAGAGCTGTGAAAGCAAAATGCTAAGCAAACACATTTATGTCTTTTCAAAAATTTACAAGATTCTCTGTTACACCTTTAATGAAAAAGTATACCAGAACCATAAAAGAAGGGTTTTACAACTTGTTCAAACAAGTGGAAATACATTTTGCAAATACAGTAAGTCAGTTAACACTGGTAAGATTGCAGAACCTGTCTGAGACTAGAACTCTGCTGTATTTTTGTATGTTTCTTGAGTTTAGATTGTTTGTGTCTTCATTTCCCTTACAGCAGTTTTCTTTTAAAAAATGTCCGTGTACTTTTACATAATTGCTTTAGCATGGTATTTTCTTTAAGAAATTTCAATTTGTCTTTTCTCATCAGAAAATGGATTCAAGCTCAAGTTCCTCTCTATCACATTATATAAAAAATGTATTAACCCTTTGTTAATTATACTTTTCATACAAATTCAGGATCAAATCTGAAAAACTGAGTTAACTTTCTAAGTATCTTTGTTTACATTACATTTTTGTTAAAATTATTAAAAATCTGTATAACATAATCAGTACAGATTAAAATAACAGCAAGGAAAAAACAGCATTAAGAGGATGAACACAATTAACATTTTTTTTATAAAAAGTATTCCAGGGAATTCTTTTTTCTACCATTTAATTTTAAAATGTATTTTGGAATTACTTTTATTTTAATATCATTACACATTATTTTACAAAAATCAAATGTTGCCAGTAGATTCTGTATTTTTTTTTTATTTGTTTCTGTCAAAGTATTACAAAGTGCTTTCACGTTATATTTCTTTTAGTGTATCTATTAAAACCTTTTGAATAACCAGTAGTCAGTGATTCTATCAAAGTGGAAGAATAAATCTTTAAACTACAACAATCCTAATGTCTAGAATAAGATAATAAAATAAAATGCCAGTAATAGGACAGATTAAATATTTCTTACAGACGATAAAATAGAGAAAAATAATAGACTGTATTAAAAATGACAAAAAAATACCAAGTTAGAATATTGCTTTGAAATAAAATTTTAATATCTAATACTGTTAGAGGAAAGTACACCACTCAGGATTTGGCAGCCCAAGAGAGATGAGGCTCCATAGCCCCAGGTTCCAACCACAGAAAGATTGAAAATATCCAGCAGACACAAGTACACAAACTACACACACACACACAGAGGTATATACACACATCTTTACATGCACACATGGGCAACAGCCCCAGTTCTCACACAGCCATTCAGGTCACTGGCACGAAAAAAATCAGCACCAATGGGCTCAACCTTTCAACCTGACCTTCAGTTCCAGTCGCAGACTCTCTGACTCACCTGCACCCACTCCAGCTGCTGGCAACCCAGGCTCCCATAAATGTGAGAAGGCCTTACTTGGAAACAGCTGAAAGCAGAGATCAGCTCACACCCTCACACACACAGGATCAAGAGTCCTCACTCAGCTTAGAGTTAGAAAGGAATTTAATGGGAAGACACAACAGATACCTCTGGTCAGGCACCGGTCATAGCCGGACAAGCATATGGACCAGCTCCTCCCTTTCATTCCCATGCCCTTCTGTTTCCCACAATTGTTAGTCCCCAAATCACCTAAACCTCTCCCTTTTACTGCCATTAGTACCTCCTCTAAACATCCCAAAATGAGTCCTGTGCAATCCCAAAATGCTCTTCCACTGTATCTTATAGTGGTTCCCAGCCCCTGGGCAGCAACCCCCATCACTCCAAAAACGTGTTCTGGACATTTTCTCCCCTTGACTCCTCCTGATGTGTTTCACATTGGATACTTAGGCTGAGGTTATTCTGCTGGGTTTCCAGCTTGCCCTTGTGCTTTCTGTGCTTCTCTGGACTTGTGAAGACAGACCTTTGGCAGGCTGATGACCCCTGTGAGAGACCTGGGAAGAGCCAGGCAGGGTATGTTTGGGAGTCCTCATCTGCCATAGTCTCTCTCTGTTACTTCATGGGTGTGGAGAAAAGATTTTTTAACCACAAAACTTAACAGATCTCTTTCTAGAAAATAAAATTTACAATTTTACTTTAAATAAATAAAATAATAACAGAGCACGAATGTCTTTTGACCAGATCTGGATATTAATGGTTGTTTTGGAATATTTGTACAGAAGTTGGATTTATTCTGAAGATTCCTTTGCATACTCAAGTGAATGACACCAGAGACAGTAATTAGTAGACAGTATACCACCACTTTTGACAGTCTGAAATGTGACTCAAAGATTGCTAGAAAACTCTAGGGCTGCAAAAAATAAATCATATCAAGTTAAAGAAAAGCCAGTGTAGACAGCAGCTGTGGAAAAAAATATATGTTAAAGCTTATTTCAGTTAGAGTCACATAGATGAAAGTGAGAAAAGGTTGGATTGATTGCAAATCAAAAAGATAGGAGTTTAAACAACTGCAGTCTCGAGTGAAGCATTAAAAGATATCTGAAAAGCACATTTTTAAGAGAACCATCTGTGGTAGAACCACCAGAAATTCAGTTTCAGTACTTCAGCCTGTATTTCTAAAGGGGTAAAATGAATATAATCTTAAACAAATAAACTGAGTTTAAAAACTTCACAGGAAACATGTGGGTTGACAGAGATTGATCTGATAGGTGAAGGATGCCTATAGTTCTGTGTTGGTGTGCTCATCGGGAGATAATTGTGTCAGAAGTGGATCCCAAACAGCAGCTTTGATCTGGTGCATTTTGCAGACCTATAACATCAGTAATATTTTATTTTATCAAGCCACATTTGAGAAAGTAATGATGTCAATGGAAAAAATGAGATAGAAAAATAGATGGGATCAAATGTTAGTACGAGTCAAGGACATTTTTTGATTGTGAACAGAAAGCACTATTTTTTTGCATTTAATTAATTAGACACTTCTATGCTAGAAGAGATAATAATGAACAGACTTGAACCTACACTCTGTTCTGTTCTGTTTATAAAATATATACATACGAAACAAATCCCATTGAGTGCTCTGCCTCTACGAACCCAAGGTTTGCTTCTTCCTATGACTAGCTACTTATTGAAGGAAGCCTTTAAAACCTGAGAGCTTTTTTTTCCTTTAAGGAAGAAAAGAAAATAAAGTCAAAGAAAAAAGGAAGACATGTTTCCAAAGGTGTCACAAATGCAAAACATATCAAGCAGGTCTCAGGATACAGATAAATTTACATGGGACCTCTTGAAGAAAAATTACAGTATAAAATTATTATGAGACAATATTACATTTTAGTCCCTACCCAATCTGATCTGGTATTAAAAAAAATATGTATATATATTATTTGGTTAATTCTTCTTAAAAAGGAATTAAACATGTAGATAATGCCATTAGCCCAAAAGGAAATAGTTCTTACTTATCGTCACCTTAGTGAAATATTGATGCCACACATCAAGTCTGACACCCTGAGCATACACAGAACACATTGGCCAGCATGGGAAAGCTGTAGATGTGAAGCTGCATGTGCAAACAGGCTGTGGGACTGATTGTACCACTGTTGGCCTTTATCTTTAAAGGATGTGTTTAGAACAAATTTCTAAGGAATGCTGTCTAGGAGTCAAATTAGAAAGTTGCTGCTCTGCACTTCCAGTTGTCAGTCATACCCTTCAGCTGAGACTGGTCCCTGGCCATGTTGGTATTTCAATCTATTTCAAATAAAATCAGATTCATTTAAAGTACCAGAGAAATGACTTGCAACTCTACTTGAGAAAATACAAACCAGCATATGTGTATGTCTTGTATTGCAAGCATCAGATAGGATAAGATAGTAAAGGAAAATAGTCTTTTTTAATATTCCACTTATGCTAACTTATTTGTCTAGTGCTTAAGGTGCTTACCAGAGAAAAAGGTAATCTTTGGAATGTGCATTTCATTCAATATCTGTCAAGAATAAAAAAATATTGAACAAGCAAAAAATTGGTAGAACAATTCTGGTTTGGTTAAGAATAGTCCATGAAAACAGACATCTTTATCCAAGTGAATATTGTGAACATATGTTTGAAGAGTTTCGCTCTCACTTTTTTCCATGGACTGTTTTTTAATCCTTGCCACAGGTGTGAATCTTAATCACTTGGATGGGAGAAAGTGAGGTTCTTTGTCCTGTCATATTTAACTAGAGTGAGCCGTGGACTAATATTTAAAATATGGTGCTAAGGGAAGCAGGAGATGTGAAGAGATTTAGCAGATTTTTAATTTTTTTTTTTTAATGAATTCTCTAACATCTGAGGCATTTCATTAAAGAAATAAATATTACTGGCTCTTGGTTTAGTTTGTTTGTTGAAAAAGTGAAAAGTCCTTCCTTTGGAAAAAGAGACTTAAGAGGAAAATTTTCAATGAGGATAAAGAACAAACCAGCCAGTTTTATGTGGTCTTAACTAGATTTAGCAGAGGGTGGAGGTGGGGGATGGAGTTTTGAGTAACAATGACCCAAGCCCTCCTGATATCCTAGGAATCAACAGGGAAAAACTGTTGTGCAATGCTTCAAAGGAATTAAGGCATGTTCCTCTAAGAAGTCGACAGATGATACCCAACTCTATATCAGTGTGTGGCTAATAACCAGGAGTTGGTGGCCACTGTTTGTCTACAAACATGATCTATCTGCTATCAATAAAAAAGTGCTGGAATTACTTAAGTGACTGAAACACTGCAATGAGCAGCTATAATCCAATCAGAACAGGCAGGGAAGGAAGAAGAGGCAGTGGGGTTTTCCTCTTTGCAGAAAAATTAACTGACTGCAAAGAGAAGGCTTTCAAAAAGAGTAATGAACAAGTTGAGAACTTGTGGGTGTAAATTAGGGGCCAAGACAACAAAGGAAACCTCACATTAAGTGTTTGCTTCAGGCCACCCAGCAGAACGGGTCTGATAGATGAAGAGGTTCTTACTTCAGTTACTTAGAACAAAACAATTACTTCACCTTCATGATTTT
>VZTR01010045.1:25248-45920 GCA_013400775.1 Chaetops frenatus | reverse complement strand
TGTCTTCTGTGGAAAGTCTATAAAAAGATTTACAAAATGGAAAAATGTTTTTGCAGAAACATTTCAAGTGATACCTTCTAGTATTTACTTTTGTATGTTTCTTCCTGAATCTATGCAACAGATCCACATTTTCAAGGAAAAATAAACCACAGGAAGTAACAAATTCCTCTGCAGGATGAAAGATAAAATCTTTCCAAATGTAGCTGTTGTCCCTGTGAAGTTGTTTTCATTTAGCCCAAATACCCAAGTCAGCATAGATTAATAATATTCTTAAGTTTCCATTTCCTCATATGCTTGATCTGATGAAAAACAATGCCTCACTGGCTTAGGTTTACAACAAGCTTTAAGTTAAGTTATGCAGTTATTAAATTAGCTTTGCTTATAGGGTTAAGTAAAGTGTTGTATATTTTAAAATACAGCCTAGGTTCACTTGTATTACTCTTGCTTTTATATCAACATATCTCTCTGAAACAAGGGTAGTACCTTGGACATAAGTCATTGCTTCATTATTCAACCTTTAAAAAAGACACAATAAAGAAAGCTGCTGATTTTGGGTCGTTCTGGTGACAAATCAGATTTATTTAACCAAACTGTGGAGTTTTCTTTTTGCAGTCACTGGTATGGGTAGCTTTTATTCAAGAGCATACTATCTCTTTTTCCCGAGAAGATGCTTGAATTACAACGTTGTTTCCATCTGGAAACACCTAACTCTTGGCAGTAAACATTGTAACACAGCTGTTACAGCTCAGAGCCAATAATACTCTGTATCTATATACACTTATCTTCACATTTTATTCCAGCTTCTGTGCAACATGAAAGATGTTAAAGGTCCCTTGCTCTTACAGCAGTAGAAAGAAACAATAACTATAAAATTTCACTGTTTTGAAATATCAAACTGAATTCCTCCGGTAGCAAATTTTAGGTGAGAAAATACATAACTAACCAAGTACATATTTGCTGAAATTTCTTTAATATATAGATATTCTCATGGTCCACAGGTTTGGGGTGGCTGTGTGTGAACATTTCCATTAGATGTTAACTCCATAAACAATGGATGATCATTATATCATGTTGTAAGTACAAAAGACAATACCTAGGGATAAAGTAACACACTGATTGGCTTTCTATTTCCAAGACTGACATGTGAAGTACTCCATAATGAGGATTTTGCAGAAGCATAGTAGGTTTGCTACTGATGAAGAACACCAGCATAATATTCCATTGAAATATAAACAATTAAACTTATTGCAATACAATTTATATCTCCAGATTGCATCAACCATATTGAATAGGGGTGAAACATAACTGTGTGAAAGCATGTCTGGTGGCTAGGTATCTGAAGCACTCTTGTAAGCCTGAGTAGTCTGACACAGATCTTAAAGAAGAATAGTCTTTCTCTATCACTAGCACACAGCCAAGTGGTTTACTCTAATAAGCCTCAAGTGATGAAACCAATGAATTCTAGTTTTGTTTTAATTTGAGTATCCTAATAGCATAAACTTAAAACCAACAGGTACCACATCTAGACACTTCAATTTAGGAGTATAAGTCTGGAATTAAATTCCATCCTCAATTTCTGCAAAACTCTGGTTTTTCCAAGTGTTGTCTGCCCTTGTGTGTTCGGAAGTTTTTTATGTTATTCATGTGCTTCTATCCAAAGTAGCCTCCAGGGGATGTTCTAATTAAGTTGTCTAATGTCATCGAGTTTGCACGATGAGGTGTATGACCAAGCCTAAAGATTAATGTAGAGTTTCAGATAAACATTTCTGAGAATTATATTGGCTGATAGTCATCTTCATCTTAGCCTGACCCTCTTTGCCAACCTACCTTCTCACACTGAGGTGACATTTAGAACTAATAATCACATCCACCAAGTAAATTGTGCTCACAAAGTAATTCTAGCTCTTCTCTTTCTGTAACATAAGCAGAATTACCCTCTGAAGCAATTAGGTTACTTTCCTACAAACAAGCTTTCCAAAAACAGTTTAATCTAAATGCTTTGATAAAATACCTTTCCCCAGGACTCATAGACCCCAATCTATCATGATTAAGCATTTCTTTGAGATTTTTAGTGAAGTTTAATAAGCTCTCATCACTTTGATACTAAAGACATTTCATGGACATGAGGGAAAATAATGTAGTTTAAAATATGTCAAGACTGAATATTCAGTCCTTGTTTGTTTCATTGAGATGACAAGCAATCTAATCAAATGTGCTATGCCCTGCTGGCACTTGAACACACTCTTTTTATCTGGAAGTGCATCTGTGATTTAAAGTTAACCATAAACAATATTCATTCCTTTCTTCTTTAAGTGCCAACTTATTAGTTAAAAGCCTGCTGCCATATGGTGAAGCAGTACTGACTAAGAAAGAAGAAGAAGAAGGGAAAAAAGCAATTAAAGTAAGCTTCTAAAGAAAGATCTTTCAGAAGTAAAGATTATGTGATATTGAATAAAAATACTGGCATCCAAGTTTGGTATTTAAGTTATAAAAAAAAATAAGATATTGTTGTGCATGGAAAAAAATATTAATAGGCAAACAAAATGAAGGAATAATTATACACTTTTCATGATGTCTCATTCTCAGAGTTTGAAATATACTGACAAAACTTTTATGCCATAAATTGAATGCCAGAAACATTGTATTTGAATGAGGTAAAACTGTCAGATGGACTACTCTGCCCAGCTTGATCAAACCATTATGGTAACTTTCAAATTTCAAATTAATCCCTGCTTAGGCATCATGGTTTAACTTGAAGATGCTTGCAGCTGTGTTCTGAAAGAATTGATCATTGAAACTTATTTTACTTGATTGGTGTTGTAACTGTATTGATTAATTATTTTACTTGCACTGGTACAGAGATTATCCAGAATGCCTACCTCTTTAATCTAAATTAAGTGTAAAATCTAGAATTCAACTGCATGGGTCAGTGTGGCCACTCACACTGTGAGTGGCTTCAAGTTACACAATCAAGGTACCAACATTTATTCAAGGCTCCTGTTTGTCTTACAGTGCCAGTAACATATGCACCTGAGAAATACTGAGGAATTTCTCAGCTTGAGCATACCTAGCTAGGGTGTCTACTCAAAAATGAAGAGTTGAGCAAGAGCACACTTGCACAATAGGTGCAATGTTGCTGTCTGGAGAACTGGGCAAACAACTAATGTAGCTTGGACAAAACTATCAAAAATCAGGAGCAAGTCAGTTTCTTCTCTTGTCAAAAGTCAGAGCCACTCAATTTGGAGGAAAATAATTTTTTTTTCTATTGAAATGATTGAGAGTTACCAGCCTCTGTATTGTTTTATACATTTTATTTACTCTCCTATTTTTGTTAAGTTGCATGGGTTTTAATTCTAAGTATATTCAAGTTGATAAAACAATTTAAAAACACTCTATTGAGATGCTTTCTTACATTTGCTCCAAGTAATCATAGAAATCTTAGAAACCATAGATAGGCTTGCGTTAGAAGTGGCCTTAAATATCATCTAGTTTCAACCCCACCTTCTTGGGAGGGGATGGTCCCCGCTAGACCGAGTTGCAGTCTTCTTTTTGTGGGAACACAATCCTCTACTCCTCTCCATTTGGTGTCAGCTGCCAACTTGTGGGGGGTACAGTCTGTCCCACCACCCAGATCATTGATGGAGATGATGAACAGGGCCATACCAAATACCTCTGGGGTACAATGCCAGTTACTGGCCTTCAGCTACACCTATTGTTGCTGATCACCATCCTCTTGGCCCAGCCACTCAGCCAGTTTTCAATCTGCCTTGCTGTCTGCTCACCCTGCCCATATACCAATGGCTTGACTATGAGAATCTTATGAGAGATGGAGTCAAAGCCCTCAGTGAAGTTTGAGCAGACATTATTCACTCTCTTCTCTCATCTATCAGGACAGCTATTTCATTATGTAATTATATCAAGTCGAGCCTGATTTCCCCTTGGTGAATACATGCTAACACTTCCTGATGGCTTTCTTGGTACTCATGTGCCTGGAAATGACTTCCAGGGTCAGCTGCTCCATCAGCTTCCCAGGGACTGAGGTGAGATTAATTGATCTGCTTTTCTCCAATTCTTTCTTCTTCACTTTCTTTAAGGTAAGCGTTAAACTTCCTTTCCTTCAGTCCTCAGGCACTTCTACCAGTCACCATGATTGATCAAAGATTTTTGAAGTTGTCCTTGCCATGTCATCAACCACCTTCCTCTGTACTCATGTGTACTTCTCACAAGGGTCTATGTATTTATGCATGTCCAGTTTGCTTCAGTTTACAAATATTCTATTTAAATACGAATCCACCCTTATTTTTCATTCTCTGTGCTCAGAAGAAATCTGTAAGGATTGACACAGAAGTAATACTGTATTTTTACTAAAGCTTAAGAGTTTGTGGGGTTTTTTTTCTCTCAGGGAGGAGAATTTAGGAAACATTTTTTTAAAAACGTGTTAACTTGCTAGGCAATCTGTAAATTAACCTGTAAATCTTCCAGTGGTACCTGATTATCTTTCCTAATCTAAAGAGACTACGTAAAAATTATAAAAAGAATGTTATCTAAATTGTGATATTATAAAGAGGAGCAAACAGAGATGTATAAAAGTTGGTCTTTGGATCAAGAGCTTCTTTTGAATTCCTGTGGCTCTATGCATTAAAAGAAAACCAGGAAGTTCAGAAGAGAGGGATAAAAGAAATATCTCAGATTCTCTCTGATCTGCATGAAATGAAGGCAATACAGGTTGAAAGAGGAAACTAGTTATCTGTTGTGGAGGTGTCAACTATTCTCTCCTGGATCTCTATACAGTCAGTGGAAAGAAACAAATATTTTAAGGGCATAAGTGATCTAACCTACTTTTAGATATATCCCTTGAGATAAATCATGACCTTTGAGTGCTTTTTTCTCTCAATTGGTTATAAAAGGATCCAAGGATGGCTAGCTTAGGTCTGGAGATATTTTTCTTGTACTTTTCAAGTTAGATAACTAATCCCATCTGGTTTTTTACTTCCAGTGAGAAAACTCCTGAGCCGAGATAAAGACAGCTAAATAACTGGAGCAAAAACCTTGCATGCAAGCAAAGCAAAAAAAAGGAATTCATTCATCACTTCACATTTGCAAGCAGGTGTTCAGCCACCTCCAGAAATGTACGGAAAAAAGAATCCTCTTGGGGGGACCTTATTACAGCCATCCACCACTTCGTGGGGGCTTATAGAAGAGGGAGCGGGCAGATAGTGACAGGACAAAGGGGAAAAGGTTTAAACTAAAAGAGAGTGGATTTAGATTAGAGGTTAGGAAGAAATTCTTTACATGGATATTAGTGAGGTACTGGAACAGGTTGTCAAGAGAAGTGGTGGATGCCTCATCCTTGCAAGTGTTCAAGGCCAAACTGGACGGGGCCCTGAGCAACCTGATGAGTGGCATCCTTGCCCATGGCAAGTGGCTTGGAACTAGATGATCCCTGAGCATCACTGCACTGATTTTAGATTAATCTGCTAAGAGAAAACATTGTACAGGGAGATATGTAGTACCTTTAGCAACTGGGCATGAAAGAAGGACACGGCTTCACTACAATTAGAACAGCTGAGGCCCCCAAAAAGAGACCTCATTTACTATGAATACACAATTTATAGGGTTTGTAAAGTGAGAGAGGATTGGAAGATGAAATCCCACCTCTCAACCAGACTGGCTAAGTGACCAGTCCATCAGATTCCCTTCTCTAAGAAGGAATGTAAACAAAGCTAGTGGTTTTAATACAATGTGCGAGAAAATCTGATTCAAGAATATAAACTTTTCAGAAGGCTTTCAAAAACAAGGCGACAGAGATAGGTTTAAATACTAAAGATAAATAACATCTTCTAGTCTAGTTCCATACATCATAGCTGCAGATAAGCACTGAACCTGTAATCAGGGAAAGTGCTGACCCACTGCATGTTTTATTTTTATTCTTGCCTCCAAAATGCTTAAGCAGTCTGATTAAAAATGGAAGAAAAGAAAGCAAAGAAACAACTCTTCCTTTAAATTTTATATTTTTGTGCAAGTAAAAAGTCAAGAACAGCATGTCATTTCTAAAAAAAAAAGAAAAGCGGGTTTAGATTTCACTTATTTAACTTAAATAGGGATATTTATTTTCAGAAATCTGATTTTAGGGTTCTGCAGTATGAAAATCTCAGTCTTCCTTCAAACAAAAAGACATAAACTTTTTTAGATAAGCCATCACTCTTGTTTTGAGATAAAACAGTTAATTCTATCTTTTAATGAACTCAAGAATCAAAACATTATTTTAGACTATAAATGTGACCTTAAGGCAACTGAACTCATATAAAATGATCCTACCTTCAAGTATGTAATAAATTTTCACTACAGAATTTAGTTTTTTCTTTTAAACTGATGCTGAACCCTTGATTTTCTATCCTATTTATCTGTCATTTCAGTCACAGTTTGCGTTCTTTACCACATGAATTACTTTTTTCCATGACAGAGTTACTACAAAGGGAGAAGCTCTACCCAATTTAGATAAAAGCTGTTCAGTGTCACTTGGCATCAGATTACAAGCTGGTGCTTTATCAGCATTTATATATGGATATGGATGATTCATGTTCTCAAATACTTTAAGACAGGACTTTTTGACATTGATGTCTTGACTTTATATATTTATTTCACTAAGTTGCCCTCAATGCACTGAAATACTGCTTTATGTTTAGAGTGGATTGCTTACAATAAGGCTTTTTCTACATCTAGACCTAACAGTCTTTTCAATAGATTGGAAAATTTGTAGGATAGGGATATCAGAAGAGGTAAAATCAGATGTGCTAAGCCCCTGGTTAGCATCCTAACATTTAGTGCTTCCTTTTCTTACTGTGTGTTCTTTTTCTTATTTAAGTGATCTTATTTTGGCCAGCTCACTATTTATGATGACAGAAAAATTGCACTTCTTTATACTTGCTTGGAGTTATGTCACATAACAAAAAATACATAAAATATGTTTGTACAATCAGCTGATCCATTTAGTTTTATAGTAAAATTTGTATATGTGTATGTTATGCTTATACGTTTGCTTTTGCTAAGTCATTAAGCTTCTCCTCTAGGAAAAAACTGAAGATTAATTACATTCACCTCAAATAACACAGCCAGTTTCCTCGTAAGTGTTTGAGGAAAAAAAAATTGTCTTGTAACAAAGAAAGCAAGAACAGAGAGCTCTCATAATTTAAATGTACGCATGATCAAATATATAAAAAACTGCCCTTTGGTAATCTTTTGGTTTTTGTATTTGTTTCCATGTATTATCTTCTAGTTCTATAAAAGAAGAACAATGGACATCTTTTATCCCTGGGCTAGTAAATTTTCATGACTTTTCATCTTCCTACCTTATACAGTCCGCCAAGGAAAAATGCCAGAATCTATATTCCACATGCTGCAATAAGCTATTCATCAGACCCTTCAACTGGAGACCAACCTCACTTTTTTTACAAGGGACTATTAGTCACTAAAGGGTGAAGAGTCTCTGCTATTCTCCTGTTGTATGAAACAGAGTGGAATTACCAGGGCCAAACTATACTTCTAAATAACAACAGTCAATCTACTACTCCTTCACAAGCTTTTTTCATTTGAATAGCTTTTAGTGTTCTTCCTCAAAATCATCCTTACAGTTCTGTATTCACAGAATCTGTTGAGCTGGAAGGGACACACAAGGATCATTGAGTCCAACTCCTAGCCTTGCACAGCACCATCACCAAGAGTCACACTATGTGCCTGAGAATATTGTCCAAATGCTGTTTGAACTCTGTTAGGCTTGTGCTCTGACCACTTCCCTGAGGAGCCTGGTCCAGCACCCAAACACCACCTAAGTGAAGAACATTTTTCTAATATTCAACCTAAACCTCCCCTGAAACAGCTTCAGGCCATTCCTGCAGTCTTGTCACAGGTCACCAGAGAGAAGAGATCAATGCCTGCTGCTCCCCTTCCCCTCACAAGGAAGTTGTAACTGCAATGAGGTCTCCCCTCAGTCTCCTCGTCTCCAGGCTGAACAGATCAAGTGACCTCAGCTGTTCCTCCCTCATATGGCTTCCCCTGAAGGTCCTTCACCATCTTTGCTGCCTTCCTTAGGACATTCTCTAACAGCTTTACACCTTTCTTACACTGTGACTCTCAGAACTGTCCCCAGCACTTGAGGTGAGGCTGCCCCAGGGCAGAGCAGAGCAGGACAATCCCCTCCCTTGCCTGGCTGGCGATGCTGTCCCTGATGCCCCCCCAGGACAGGGTTGTCCCTCCTGGCTGCCAGGGCACTGCTGACTCATGTTCAACCTGCCACTAACCAGGACACCCAGGTCCATTTAATTGACACTGCTTTCCAGCTTCTCGTTCCCCACTGTGTACATCTGATGGGTTGCCCCATCCTAGGTTCAGAATCTGGCACTTTCTTTTGTTGTACTTCATATGATATGTTTCACTGAAGTGATATTTGATTGTCAGTACTACTTTACACCCTGACATTTTTTTTTTCCTCTTGGCTGGACCTATACATATTTTAAGCCACCTGTGAGATGAACAGAATAAAACACAAAATATAAAAAATAGAACAGCCAACTGATAGAAATTACAATAAACAGCAATAAAATAAGGGTATATTGAACCATTCAATTACAGTTTCAGGATCTGAGTATTTGTCTCTCCATTATGTTTAAATGATAAAAATGAATTCTTATATTTAACAAATAAGTTATAATCACTAGAACATGAATTATAAACAAAATTTCATATTTTTTTCTGGGAACTAAAATTGAAATTTGATCACAGGATGACTCAGTAATTCAATTACCTATTAACTCCATAATTTTATTGAAATAACTCTTCTGTGCATATATTTAACTGAGAAAGAAATTTAGTGGAAGTCTGTTAGACTATAATAAATTTGGCTAATGAAACTGGGCTGATAACAGCAGGTCATCAGAAGTTACAAAAATAATTTTCAGACTATTGGAAATATTTTACTAAATTTTGTGATATAATTTCTACTTATAACCTATAAAATTGTTTGATCCTGTAGCATTTTGAAAATATAACTTTACCAAAAATAGTGAAAAAAGGGTAGATGAGACCATTCGATCATATGGAAGGAACAACAGAAATGTGAATATACAAGCCAACAATTTCGAAAAATGTTCTATGAAATTATGTTCTAAACCTGCAAGGAAAAAAAATTCCTCATTCACAATTCATGTGTACATCTCAATTTCCACTGCTAAATGAAAGCAACTGATTATGTTGTATTATTGTAAGTCAGGGTCTTATAAATATATTTTCCTCTGAAATTAAAATTCTGACAGCTGGCTTTCTCCAGTTTAACAGTTTATCTTGCAGGTGCAGAGATTTCTAAAAGCTTTATTTAGGGAACAGAACTTGAGGAAAAAATTACGTGGACGTTTTGAAATGATGCATTTTTTACTTATTATAAATACTAAAAAAATATTCATATGTGGTGAAATTTTTTAAAAAAATTACCATTTTGTCAATGTCTTCTATTCCTCAAAAAAAACCCTTTAGAGAGAAGCTTATAAGTGAGTTAAAAAATATATTTATTTCCCTCACATTTGCAGTGAAGTACACTAAGCTGATGCTGTAACTTATCTCTCTGGAAGTAATATGTCAATCTGAATTTCTAGAGCATATTCCCAAGTCCTTTTATTCTTAAATAGAGAGAAGACCAGAGTTTTCTGCTTAAAAAGATAGAGTGGGAAACAGGCTTTACTGCAACATAGCAGTTTAAAATTAAATTAGTGTTCCCTGTGAAGTGAAAAGATTATAGACACCTGGAGAACTGGACATGAGGGGTTCACATCTATTGCTGATTGTATCATATATCAAATGGTAATGGCTGTGATATGCCATATGTTAATAAGGATGAATACAGAGCACATGGAAAATTGTGAGAAGAAATGTATCAGTTGATAATTTCCTTCACAGTCTGGAGAAGTTTGAATCCATTGTGCTTGAATGAGATTTCTCATACATATAAAGTCCTTTGTAGTATTCTTTAAGCTTATTTCTGATATCTTTGGGCAGAAAGAAATATTTTATGAAAATGATATTTCTCTACAAAGGGCTCCTAAGTGACTAGCTTTACAGTCAGGTGAATATGAGTCCCAGCAGTTTGAAAAATTCTTGTTTATTCTTTTTGAAGTCCACTATACTACAGAACTGAGTGGCAGTGAAAAAACTGACAGTGTCTTTAAAATAAACTAATGGTAATTTTGCCTTTACTATAAGAAATATAGAAATCCACCATTGCATTTGACTGATTTAAAATTTGAGGAAAAGGTTGCTGAGTAAAAACCAGGAGATAATTTCATTTTAATGTCAATGAAATAAGCACTTTTATTTTGAGATTTCTAAAATCAGCCTTGGTAAAATTAAAACCAGGAAAAAAGTCTTCCCATCATTTTGTGGCTGATCTTGAGCTATTAAATTGAGGAATTACTGCTAAAAAATACAAGCTCTAAGTTATTACTGGAAATTTAACATAAATTAAGATTATTATTGAAAAAGCTATTTCTCTGTGATGTTAAACCTATGAATGTAGTTTTTTAAAATAAAAATGGAAGATAAGCCAACAAATAAATGGAATTATTTTACCTGACAAATGCACTTTTAACTTTCTTTGAAATGAAAACACCTTTGCTTTCCACAAGAGTCAGTAGCTATCAAGGTTTAAACAAAAGGTTTTCAATTGTTCCTTACTAGAGATTTGTGTCTACCATACATCAATCCCCATTGTCATAATAATTTTAGTTTTGCTAGAGTTCAGCGGTATATGGCAAGAGAGCATTTTAATTGACTGCTTGCTTAAAAACAAACAAATAAAACCAAGAAAAAAACATCTGAAATGACCTGAAAAGATACAATATTTTGTGTTCATTCTACTGAACAAATGTTCCTTCCTAGACAACAGCAAACTTGATTTGAAACCTCTTTTATGTTCTACTTTTGTGTCACATATGTGGATAATATATTAATAAGGATTTGGGTTAGTGCTTTTAACTGCGTTACATGGACAAATGACAGTACAGACAGCCATGATACAAGGTCTACATATATATTAAAACACTTGAGTTTAAAATTTTACGATGAATGGGGATGGTTCTGTGAAAGAATTTTTGGGATTTAACAGTGACCTGAACAGCTGTTATGTTTAAGAGCAAGTAGTTCAACATAATAGAAACTTTTTCTAATATATTTTATAAAATCAAACTTGAGTAAAGACTGTCTTTAAAATATTTTTATTATGTGTAAAGAAATATAATAGACAAAAAAACATAGCAGAAATATTATATGAAATCTTGTATCAGTTCTGATGATGAAAACCATGAGATGGTACAATATTAGGCAAAACACTATTGTATAGGTCTATCCATGGAGAGGTTCTCCAGTTATAGGGTCTTGGTCCCAGGTTAGAATTCTCTGTAACAGCAATCAATCAGTCCTAGAACAAGGACTCATCTTTGAAGATTTCCTTGGAGAATACGCTTTAATATTATCTCATTAATTTAGAAAGTTACAGTTTCTGAGCAGATTCCTGTAAGATTTCAAGTAGACAAGCCAATACTGGCTCTACATGTTTATGGTTAAATATTATTTATCTCTAGGTATATTGAGTAATTTTGTAATAATTATGTCTAAATTTATTAACTATAATATTGATTAGATACACAGAGATTAAGTAGTAGTCACGTGGTATCCATCATACAGAGACGTAGACCTGGATTACCCAGTATGTTCATCACTAACTTAATGTAGAATAGTCTTTCTGGCTGTCAACTTCATAGGTTCTGAAGGATGAATGGTTTCAGTATCTAAGAAAGTATAAGAAACATTTTTCCCCTAGCTAAGCATTTGTAATATCTGTTTCCTGTACAGATCATCTAGTTATTTCTAAGAGGTAAATCTAAACCGTGATTAATTTCTTAAACTATGTATAAATCAACTGCTCAAATTTCTAAGGGGGTTACACATTTTCTAACAGTTTACGATAAATTCTATTGATATTCAACATTAAGATTTTGTTTTCTAGATTTTTGGTAAGTCTGTGAGTACTGTAGAGTTTTTCTGGAATAACTACAAAATTTAAAACTGATTTTTTGCTTATAATGTCTGAAAGAGATAATAGCCTTTTCAGTACCTTTCCTTCATTTATTTAATTGATTGATATATTTTAGAATAGTTAAGATATCTTTTTAATGTATCAATAGGTGTTTTCTATTAGATATTAAGTAGCAACATTTGTTTTTGTCACCTGTACTGTTGCAGTCAAAATTATACATGGAGGAAACGGAACTCATGTCTAGAAATAGGTAAGTATTGTGTGCCTAATTAAATTCTGAGTTACCAAATTGAAATGGAGCAAAGAGTGACCATTAGTCCAGTTATGATAATACTTATACTTTAGGGCAATACAGGATGATTTTTATTATAATAATACACTAAAAATTGTTAAACAAAAGTCCTTACTGCACCTGCCCCTCTGCCACAGGGTCGTGCTCGTTCTCTGTGATGGTCCCTGGGTCTTCAGGTTGACAGTGGTGATTTCCACTGAGCAAAGGGTGCTGGAGCCCCACCATCAATCACCTCCATCCTTGCCTCTTTGCTGGGAAGTGGTTAACAATGTGGATAGAGCACAACGATAATTCCCAAAATCCTGAAGTTTCTTTGGGACTATTTTTCAGTCTTTTCTTGTTGCATTCTGTTTTATCCTTCTCTGGTTGTCTCAAGCTCTAGAATTCACTGACTGTGTCAGCTTACTTTGACCATCTGTCATGATTTAGCCCCAAAAGAACCATACAGATACTCACTCTCACCCCTACTCCACCGCACCACATTCCCTGCCCTCAGTGTGGAAGAGAATCAAGGAAAAAAAGAATGAGCCTCATGGGTTGAGACAAAAACAGTTTTAAAATTGAAACAAACTATAATATTATAATGATAGTAATGAAAATGAGAGAGAGAACCAGCACTCAAGAGAAGTGGTGCACAATGCAATTGTTCACCACCAGCTGACTGATGTCATGCCTGCTCCAAAGCAGCAAAGTGTCTCCTGGCCAAATTACCCCAGTTTATATGCTGAGCATGACATTCTGTGGTATAGAATATCCCTTTGTCCAGGTCAGATCAACTCTCCAGGCTGTGCTCCCTCCTGGCTTCTTAAGTACATGCTCTCTGGCAGAGCATGAGAAACTAAAACGTCCTCTTTTTAAGATAAACCTTACTCAAACACACCTTAAACACTGTGTTTTATTCTCATCCTAAATCCAAAACATTACACTGTACCAGTTATTAAGAAGGAATTTACCTCTATCCCAGCTAAAACCAAGACACAATCACTGTAGTGGGTTTGTCTGCCCTCAAATCCCCACTGCAAAGTCCCTGGACCTAGGCCAGGTCCCTCACAGCCACATTTCTGCCCCTATATTGTTTTCTGGACTAGCTTTCTAATTGACCCTCAGCCTGGCCTCATACCCACAGCCCTCCCCAGCCATTCTGGGGCTGTGTGACCTTGGTTCCCCCTCACTACGTCTGATCCCAACAACCTCCCACAGGCTAATGCCCTATCCTGACCTCAGAGGTACCTGATGCCCTGTGCTCATCCCAACAGAGGTGCCTGATGATGTCCTGGGCTGTGATACCCTGTAGTAAGAGACTGCTGTTTGTTAAATCGTGACAGCTGTGGTGTGTCACTAACCTTATTCACAGATGTGAAGTCAGAACATGTTAAATTATAATCAACACATAATTAAAAAACGTACTAAAGCTGGTTTAGATTAAAAAAGAACCCCTACATTTACAATACCTAGTATTTACTTATATTTGAAACTGGATTATTTAAATAATATAAAGACATTTTCTATGTCTTAGAGAAACATGGATATGATACCATTGTCATGATTCTTATATACACTATATCTCTTTGATTTCTTTCCAGTCAAATCTCTAATAATTTCAAGAGGAAATAAAAGCCTACAATTTTTTTCTTCACCCAGGACATCTTGCACATTTCATTACAAGTCATTAATTCTCATTATTGCATTACTTCCCCTTAGTGAACATAATACTCCTGCATTAGCGAAGTTGCCTTCAACTAAAGGTTCAAGTCTGCTTCATTCAGGCTATCCTAAAAGACCATATTTAAAAACACCTCTTTTTCCTTCCCAGGCTCTACCTTATTCCCCTCAGCAGTGCAGTGAGTCAGGGAATAGGGGTTATGACCATGTTTTTTCTCCTGCTGCTTGGGAAAAGGAGTCCTTCCCCTGCTACAGCATGTGGTCCCCTCCAACATCTTCCCCTCTTTCTTCACTGACCTTGGTGTCTGCTGAGTGGTTCCTCTGCTATATTCTCACCTCATTCTTCTCTGGCCATAATTATATCTGCAAAATAATTTTTTTTTTTTTCTTTAATACGTTATCATAGAGGTGTTATCATCATTTCTGATTGGCCAGCAGCAAGTCCATCTTGGAGGCATCTGGCATTGGCTCTGCTGGACATGGAAATCTTCTGTCAGCTTTTCACAGCAACCATCCTGTAGCCCTGTACTACCAAAACCTGAGCATGCAAACCCAATATACCCATCTGTCTGACCAAGGGAAGCCAGTAGATGTTGTGGGTTTGGATTGTAGCAAAGATTTGGTTCTTCACGTGAGATTTGTATGAGAGGGTACTGAAGGCTAAATTTAATTTAAGTTCTGCTGCAAAATTAAATGTGAGTTTTGATAAAATGAAATATATATGTATAACTGATTGTACTTTAAGGGTCTGAGGAAAATATTGTCCCATGGATAACAGGTCAATAGTAGTAAAACTGACCTTTTGGAAATCAAGTCAGAAAAGAGAGCAGATAGATCAACCACCACATAAAAAAATCTAATGGAATATGTCCTAATATACTCAAACACAACAATAGCTTGATATTTTAATGAAATGTATTTTCCATTTTATGTAAATTTAAAATCTTAAAAAAATTATTTGTATAATTAATCCATACATAAAATATATATAACGATAAACATAACACTATATAGTTAATTGTATAATGCGACAATATTACATTGAAATGTAGCTTATGTGACAATATCATGCTTAGTGTTGCAAAAAACCAAGATGACTTTAACAAACTGCCTCACAGACAGGAATATCTAAATGGGTGAAATCTTCTTTCTCTAGAGCACATCAAGATATACTGTAATCCCCAAAGAGATCTGCAGGTCTCCCCAAACTTTTCTGCTTATCAGGTAATATTAGGGAAAAAGTTTTAATGACACCAACTGATAATAAATAGAGAGATTATGATAGGTAGCTCAGAATACATTTCCATACATTCTTGAATAGAAATGAAATCTCCCTTTATCCAGATTCAAAGCAAACTTCCAGGCACCTAACTAGGCATACCTGGGTCTAACTGAGATGGAGTTAATTTTCTTTCCAACAGCCCAGAAGGACCTGTGTTTCATGCTTAGATTTTTGATTGAAACACTGATGATAACACATCAATGTTGTTGCTATTCCTGGACTTTGCTTTCATGGCATCAAGATTGTCATTCTGCTGTAACTAAGAAACAGTGAGGGTGTGGGCAAGAGGTCAGAGTGGGAGTCATCATAGTAGTAAAAGTAGACCAACAGTGACAAAAATATTATTTCATAGCATGGAACATAATTTTAAGCAATAACATTGGGGAGGTATTATCTACAAAGCAGCTGTCGCTCACAGACTCCAGGCATTGATCTCCTTGGATGAGGAGGTGAGCAGCAACATTTAAATTGCTTTTGGGCAATGTTGATTTGTGTTTGTTTTAGCTTTGTTTTGTTTTGGATTTGGTGTGGGTTTTTTTCTCTTTTCCCTCACCTATTAAATGTTTTTTATCTCTACCCATGAAATTTCAGGTTTTGCTTTTCTGCTTTTCTCCCCCATCTTGCTGGGGAGGACAGGCAGTGAGTGTGTGAGTGCTTGGCTTTTTGCTGGGGTCAAGCCAGCAAAGTCTTATTTAGAAGTCAACGTAGGTCTTGGGAGATTTTAGATAATTACAGATTTGATTGGAATACACTAGTCTTCATTCATAGTTGTTGTAACTCTTTAGCCGGTAGTTGACAGGTACCTACTTGCTGTTGCTTGTCATAGTGTTGACTTGATAGCTTTTGATACTGTTTTCTTTGTTCCTTCACCTGCTCTGTGGTGCACTCCCGCTCTTGCTGTACATTGAACTCCAACCTGGCTGTGTTCAGCTTTTTCTGTTTGTTCTGGTTTTTATCATTTTGCCTGGCAGTACTGCAGTAAAAACACTGGCCTTTCACCTATTTTGCTTTTTGGGCTGTGTACTGCTGCCATCTCAGTACTCCAGGAAAGAAATTGTGAAGATTTAACACTTAGAATTTTCTCCTCTTTCCCTCCAGAAGTCAATTAATAGGGGATTATAACAATAGCACTTCTCTCGCCTCCTCCTCTGGGATATGTGTTTCCTGCCTTCCTTGTTACAATCACCCTTCAGTTCTTGAATCTTCCTGGGTAACCAGAATGTTTGTATGGGTGTGTTCTATGAATTTGGATTTGTATTTAGCCAACCACTTGGGAGTGCTACACAGGGATGTGCCTTAGACAGACCGGGATGGCAAGGTGTGAGGAAGAATTTAGAGACCTGCTTATAGTGTTTGTCCCCTCCGATGGTCTGGGACTTCATGGCAAAACCAGTGTGATAATCTGTGGAAGTGGCAAACCATATGAAGAAAGGATGCCTTACCCACACCAAGAGATGGAAATTCTAGAGCTGTGTTAGAACAAATGTTACACCTACCAAGTTTGTGTTCTGCACCCTCAGTGGGGCAAGAAGGTCTCTGGATCTAAGCACATATAAATGAACACTGTGGTTAAACCAGAGACTCAAGCCTCCACTACAACTCTCCTGTAGTCAAGAAGAAACAGTGGAAGAACAGGTTAACTCAGCAAGGGGGGAGTAGCTTTTTCCTGTGAGGGAGGATGAGGAAGAATCAGAGGAGGTAACATTTCTGCAGTTGAAAAAAAAAATAAAATAAATTTTTGCTTTTTATAAGAGGGTTACTGAGAAGATGTTATATTTTTCTCTTCCAACAACTCATCAGCAGAACTCCAACAGAACTGATCAGGGATATATGAAAGTGGCAGTGGAAGAACTCCAGGAATCCTTACTTCATTTTTATTTGGTTTTAATTGTTTTAATATTGGAAAATATGCCATATTTTTAATACAGGAAAAGCATTTATGATTCCTTACAATATATTAATTATAAAAAAATAAACAAGTAGAATTTGCTTACCATGTGATAGTCAAATTCAAGATATTTTAACTCTAGAAATTTAATCCTAACTATTAAATCAATATTAACCTTTAAATAAACTCCTTCTGTATGTCAGAAGCAAAATTAGCAGGAAACAATGCTCAAATACACAAAGAAAACCAGTAATTCAGTTCTTTCCAAGGATACAGTTTATTTTCTATAATCTGCATAAGAATAAAATCAGGCATAATGCAAAATTCACAGTAAAACAAAGCAACTAAAGACTTATTTTTCACTTAACTGAATCATATGGACTCAATCAAAACAGGTACAGATTAATTTTTTGTATATGAGTTGTTAGATGGTTTGGTTTGTGTTATTTTGCTGAGTCTGTTCTGAACTGCCTACAGCCTCAGAAGCTAAACATGTTGAGTAGATTAGTCTTATTTTTGAGAGCTGTGGTATTTGCTGTAACTGTTGACTATAGATTACCTTCAAATCTTCACGTCCAGTCTTCCTAGTCAGTCATATTGATCTTTTCAGCAAAGCTAAGTCTTTATATTCTTGTGAAATATCAGTTCAGTCAGAACTACCTATCATTCCTCAGGGCTGCTTCTATGGCTTTTCATTCAAACACACTGCTAACATGCAGTACCTATAAGGATATCACCATGTCTCAGTCATGCTGAGAAGTACTATCCTCCAGGAGTCTCATCACTATTAGTAGTTATAGTAACAAGATCCAAATGGCACAATTCTGAAAGCTAAAGCCTGAAAGTGGTAGTTCTGAGAATAAATGGATATATATGTCAGAGTTTTGGGCTAGGCAGTAACTTTGGCTTATATCAAGGAAGACCAAGAAATAAATGTCTGTCTAACAGCCCATTGAGATTTTTTTTTAATTTAATACAGTCTGCAGTTTCATGTGACATAATTTCTGATTTTCAAAATATCCTGAAAATTTAATATGTGTCAGTGATTTTAACTTGCTGTTGTTGAAATGCTTAAGACACTAGGTAAACATCTGATTATCTTCCTCTTGCTCCTTCATCTTTACTGTTCAGTGCCACACCCAAATATGTGGGCAGAAAGTGTGTCATCTTCTGTTGTTAATAAAAGAATGGAGAGATTTTGGAGAAGACTGTACACTTTTTAATTCAATTAGCAACTGACATGTTTCCATGGTGTACTGTGCGGGATATTTTGAATAGCACATCCTGCAGTCCAACCAAGGTAGTTAATTCTTGCTGTATGGCAGAAATTCGTGTTTGACTTTATGCTTGTAGCAGTAAAAAAAATCTAGTTGAAAAACCATGTATTTATCATCAAAACTAGCTTCTCTTTTGATTGGGAAGTAAATCACTTGTACTGGATCTGGTTGGGATGGGGTTAGCTCTCTTCATAGCAACCCACATGATGTATTTTGGGTTGCTGGCCAAATGTGTGGATAAGACTCCAGTGTTTTGGTTATTGCTAAATAATGCTTAGAACAGATCAAGGCTTTACAATTTACCAATTTACCCTTTTTCCTTTTCTTGTGTGTTTTTGGGGTTTTTGTGTGGTTTTGGTTTTTTTCCTTCCCCCTCTCTTCCTTTCTCCAGTCCCCCCAGTTTGTTGTGCTGTAGAACAAGTAGTGTGGAAGTGGGCAAGAAATAAGGGAGGAACATGGATGGGACCCAAATTGGCTGACCCAAAATTGGCCACTGCTAACAGATTAAAAAGCAGTGGCACTGTCCTCCCAGCTGGCTGGACATCAGTCTGCTTGTGAAAGGTGGTGACTGACTGCCTTTGTATCACCTGTTATTTTCCTCTATCCTTCACTTTCTAAACTGTCTCTGTGTTGACCCATGATTTTTCAGGTTTTTCTTTACTTCTCTCTTCCATTCTGCTTAGGAAGAGGAAAATGAGAGACACTGTGTGGGTGTTTAGATACTGGATGGGGATAACTCATCAGGTCAGTTAGGAAAATTGTCAAAATTGTTACTGATAACATTAGGCTTTGAAATATTTTTTGTTGTTTTTGTAGATTTGGTCACTGAAATACATAACCGATTGGAATTTTCTATTTAGTATCATTCTTGCGATATTAGAATATCTGCAATTTATAACAATTAAAATTAAAAAAAAAAAGCAGGATCATTAGTGTCTTGATTGTAACAGAAGTAAAAACTAGCAATTCTTTTGAGAATTCCATAAGCAAGAAGGCTACAGTCAAACACCATCATTCATTTTGGATGGCTTAGGTTTCAACCCTGCTTTTATTTTCCTGCTTTGTTATAAAAATTCTTTATGTTATTTTATTGGTCTGAATGTTACTAGGTGCTGACCTAACAATTTGCTTAGGAAATTGAGATTTATAAGCTATAGATCAGTTCTTCTATTCAGTTTGCACTCCAGCTGCCTTATTTTGGAATATAGCAAAATTTGTTGATCAACTGAACAAAAAATATGGGGAATCAGATTAATTACAGATGATAGAAATAACAATACCAAGGTTTGGGAAAATTGAAAATAAGTGTTTTTCTGTCAGTACTAGTAAACTAGCTGCTAGGGACATTGGGGGATTTTTGTTACTGTTATTTCTTATATCTGCATATCATAATTGGTTGTAGATCTTTCATTCCTTTAGGATCTCTTACATGAAGAGAAAAAATTTCCATAAAATATTTTTTCCTGTGAAATTAATGAATTTTGTCAGTAATTATATATGTCAAGTACAAAAAATAACAGAAGAGGAAAAAAAATCTGCAAAGAAAAATAATGTTAGGATATATCTGTTCTGTGTCAGAAACAAGACTTGGCAGGGTAAATCTGAAAAAAAGTAGAGCACAGCATATATATACATTGGCTCCTGTGCAGAGTCTGAGTTCATGTATTCAGCCCATGCATAGAAATGAAGCAACACAGCTGGAGCCATGGCCTGGAAATAGCCTGTTATCAGAAACTCTGCATTAGTGATGGAATGTCACAAGCAAGGAGCATGTGTTTTTCATTTTAATGAAAACCACTTTTGTAGTAAGAGCATCTGGTGCCTGAGAATATGTCTTTGCATCTGTCTCAGTCTGTGCTTTGGTTTTTTTGCTCATTCAGGTAATTCAGTACACCATTAATGTGGACTAGACAGGATTTTTAAAGTATTCCAGAAGTCAGAAAAGGATCTCTTACAAATTTCATTCTCAGTGTTGAAATTATAGGTATCATAGAATATCCTAAATTGGAAGAGACCCACTTGAATCATCAAACTTCTGGCCCCACGCAGGACTGACCCAAGAATCACCCCATGAACATGAGAGCATCTTCCAAGGGCTTCTTGAACTGTCAGGCTGGTGCTGTGACCACTTCCCTGAGAACCCTGTGCCCAACCACCCTCTGGCTGAGGAACCTTTTCCTGGTGTCTAACTT